>OVBJ01001833.1:0-23451 GCA_900406535.1 Noccaea bulbosa
TGTAGAGAAATCCCTTGTGTCAGTTTGTGAGTTACTTCAGTATCAATAGCCTTTGGTTTTTTACTAATGGTTACGAATAAGTTAATCGAACACGTTCCATGTATATGGAAACTACAAAATATACATGCAGTTAACTTTTTTCGTAACCTTTGGCTAAGATCCAGTATCAAATTTATATTTAGTTTCAATAAATTCTTGTATTCGTAATCAAATCTTACCTGTATATATGTTGAATCGCCATTATCAATGTCATAGTCTAATCCTTAAGACATTCATGACCATATCCTGTAAGTTATAACTCTCGACATTATCGTGTGATTATTCGTTATTATCACTTAAAAATGCCTGAAACTAACATTTTACCTATTTTGTTTAGTAGTTTGAAACTTTTAATAATATTTAAACGTTGTAATAAGGAAGTTGCAAATTGGAGAAAGAGAACAAAATAGAAGTGCGTTACACATGTATCTCATTCATTGGCATTTGGCAGAAACAACTCTATCGTTTCTTCTTCTTACCAGTTTTTCAGCTTTCACAACATTTGTTTCCCTCTTGGGAACCCAATTTCTCTTGTTCATTTATTATACTCCGTATATTATTCTTTTTGTTTTTGTCCGTATATTATTTTTTAATTTTTTTACAGCCTTGCCAAAACGACACTTACTTATCTACACCATTTTTTTTCTATCTAGATGACTAGACCGGTCCGGATAATCCAAGTTTTGAGAGTATTTATATTTAAAAACAATGAGATTTCTGTGATCAGTTATATAGTAACTTTTAATTCGATATATACGTTCTATAATCAATTATATACAAACATTATATATTCATAGGAAATGATGAAGATAGTGTGTTACAACGGTCGGTCCCACTGGAGAAGAAGAAGTGACAACAACGAGTAGTGTGTATTTCCAGTTTTGCCCTTTCCCTTTCGGTTCGCGCGTTTCCACCTGCTCATCGATTACACCTGTCATTCTCTAATTGGTTTTATCGTTAACAATAATTTAATTTGATTGTACTTAAGTCTTAATTAAATAATGCCGAAAATACGAAATAGTATTAATTAGTCGCCGCTGAGCCGGCCGTTACAATCGCAGCAGCACGACTGTTCTCACTTCTCAGTATTTGTTTTTTTATTTGCAATAAATCTATAATAGTTTTTTTAATTAATCCATAGATATAAAACAGTAATCAGCTATACTGAAAAACTTTAACATTCGTATGCGATTAGGCTGTTTCTAAAGTTTCTTTATTTCTTTGTTAATTTTTCTTTTTGTACGATGTAGTCATGTAGAGATGGTAATTACACTTTTTTTCAAAAAAAAAAAATTCGAATTAGATTTCAAATTAAAGCTGAGAGGTCCTTTTTCGTCATTTTGGAGTTTCTTTTTGGGACATTTCGCTTTTGATTTTCGCTTTTTCGTTCTCTCTCCCTCCCCCTTGACTTCTGTTCAGACTCCGAAGAGAGCGCCTGAGAGCCATAGAGAGAGAAGAGAGAAAAAAGTGGAAGAGAGGTTGAAGAAGGAGAAGGATCGCAAAGCCCTAGAATCATTTCGTTGTTGATTCTCATGGAGAATCTCTCTCATTCTCGGCATCCAAACAGGTCTTCGTCTTCTCTACCGAAGAAAGCTTGCAACGGTAATGGTGGTTTTAGCTACGGCTCCGGCAAGACGGCTAACACCTCCACAACATACGACGACGTTTTCGGTGGTCCGCCTAGGTTCGGAGCCCCGACGTTATCTCCTCGCCTCGAGGACTATTGCGAGATATTCGCCGGGTTTAACGGGTCCTCACGCGCCGCCGCCGTTTCCTCGATTCCGGTGCTCGATCTTCCACTTGTAGAGGATAGAGATGTCTACTTCGATGTTCGCAGCCAGGGCTTTGACTACCGTGAAGTCTTCGGAGGTCTTAATGATCTCGATTTAGCGCCGTCGTACGAAGAGCTGTTTATGCAGCGGTCTACCGTTGATGATAACGATTCCTCCGACGATGCTTGGTACTTCCCTTTAGCCTTTCTTCTTCATTTTCCTTACAAAAAGGGCTCCTTTTCAAAAACAATTGGGTGAATTGTTCGATTTTGTATTTCTTCATGTAGAAAAAGAGGAATATGTTTAATTTGTAGTTTAAGATTGAGGATTCATTTTGTAGGACTCCGGAAGAAGTAGAGTCGTTCTCAGGAGGCGGCACAGAACATTCTAAAAGCCCATGCTTTTCTAATGGCAGAGACTCGTACGATTCAATCGATGGCGGCACAGAGTTCAACATTTCTTATAACAAAGCTAGCCAGATACGTGACGCTAACATGAACGGTGGCGTGATACGTGTAGCTGATCTTGGTGCTGTTCCTGGTTACACCGTTGCAGTTGAAGAAATGATTGGTGCAAGTGGAGCAACAAAGCTCAACAAGGAGACTGGGCCCTCTTCTGTTGGTAGAGGTATAAGTAGTAAGTATGCCTTTGAAGACAAGGATTGTGCTCAAAAGTATTGCAGTGAACCTTTTGTGACTGTTTCTGAGATTGGTTTGAAGACTCATCCTACTGGAATACCACCTCCGTCGAGACCACCTCCTGTATTGAAGAGCGATCTTAGAAGTTCGGCTTCTAATTCTAATTCTAGAACCACCGGATCAGAAGGGTCTGCAGAAGGGAGTTCGCCACCGTTCTTTGACGTAGAGGTTGATGCAAATTCAGCTGCTGTGAGAGAAGCTATGGTTAAAGCTGAGGCAAAACTAAAAAGTGCAAAAGAGATGTTTGAAAGGAAGCGAGATGGGGCACGAACCACCACGAAGCGAACCTCCATGAACCATAGGATGATAGAGGAAGGGAAATCGAGCCATACAGCTGGTTTGTCTGCACTGGAGAATAAATCTCTGAGGGATAAGCATGGAAGTAAGTCTCTCTCTTCTCAAGGGTCTGCAAACTCCGACGGAAATGATGAGTGGGAAGAGGCTTCACAGTTTGTTGAATTGGTGAGAACAGAGCAACCTAGAAATGCTGATGAGAACAGTGGTGGGAAAGATGTTTCTTTTCCCGTTTATGCCGAGTTTTTTGATCAGGAACTGACATGGGCAGCTAATGTTGACTGGGAGAAACAACAGAGGAGAGCAAAAGGAGATAGGGTGGATCATGGATCTAAGAAGTTGCCAAAACATCCTGGAACGAGAAAGGTAGCATCTAGGCATAAGAGACATGAGGAGAGGCTTGCAGAAAAGGTTCCTGAAGCGCTAAAGAATGAGAAATCAAGACATGTTGAGCTGCAATTTGAGATAGGCAACAATTTGCCTGATCATGGTGGGATAGTGAAAGACACAAATGTACTTAGACCAGTAGAAAACAAACTTTTAACTGAAAAGCTTGCAAAGCAAAAGAAGGAACTGCACTGTGAAGAGGAATCAAACCGCGTACAGAATCAGCAATCGGATAGACTACCACTTCGGAAAGCAGCTGAAAAGAGCCAGGAATGTGTGTTTGATTGGGACGAAAATGCCAGAAAGCTTAGGGAGGCACTTGGTCTAGCAGATAATGAAAGCACGCTAGAAGTCTCCCGGGAATTGAATGGAAATGATAACAATTTGGGAATGCATGGCGAAACAGACGAGAGTGAGATAAAACTGAATGAGGCCTTAAAGCGGATGGAGGAGGAAACTAGGATTAGAGAGGCTCGTGTAAAGGAAGAAAATGACAGGAGAGAAAGAGAATCTTTTGAGAAGGCGGAAAATGAAAAAAGACTAAAGGCAGCTTTGGAGCAAGAGGAGAAGGAAAAAATGCTTAAGGAAGCTCGTGAAAAAGAAGAGAATGAACGGAAAGCAGCAGAGGCTCGCGAAAAGGCAGAACTAGAAAGGAAAATGAGAGAGCAAGAAGAGTTAGAGTTGCGGCGAAAAGAAGCTTTTGAAAAGGAAGAAAAGAACCGTAGAATGAGAGAGGCCCGTGAGAAGGCAGAGCTTGAAAGGAAAAGGAAAGTTGCTCTTGAACAAGAGAAGGAACGGAAAGTAAAAGAAGCACGTGAAAAGGAAGAAAACGAACGAAGAATAAACGAGGCTCGTGCGAAGGCAGAACTGGAGCAAAGGCTGAAAGAAGCTCGTGAACAAGAAGAGAGGGAAAGGTTGATTAAAGAGAGGGAAGAAAATGAGAGGAGAGCTAAAGAGGTTCTTGAGCAGGCAGAGAACGAGAGAAAATTGAAAGAAACCCTTGAGCAAAAGGAGAGAGAAAGAAAACTGAAAGAGGCGTGTGAAAAAGAGGAGGCTGAGAGGAAGCTGAAAGAAGCTATTGAGCTAGAAGAGAAAGAAAAAAGGCTGATAGAAGCTTTTGAGAGGGCAGAGACTCTGAGAAGACTGAAAGAGGATCTTGAACAGGAAGAGATGGAGACGAGGCTGCAAGAGTCCAAGGAAAGAGAAGAAAGAGAAAGAACACATAGAGAAAATCAAGAGCATCAGGAAAATGAAATGAAACGACATGAATATACAAGTGAAGAAACAGACAAGAGACAACGAGACTCAAGTGAAATGGCAGAAACCTGTGAAACCACCACCAATGCTCATGGAGAGCAATGGTCGAAAGAGAGTCTTAGCGACAGTTTAGAAGATGATGAGAGTGGAGAAAACCACGAAGCATTGAACAAGGTACAAGAGGAAGAGGAAGCAGGACCAAGCCAGAGAGAATCTATGTCTGAAGAAGCCTGTCCTTGGAAGGTTTTCGAGAAGAACCTCAAAGATGCCAGCCAAAAAGAAGGAACTAACGAGGAGGTGGGTATAAAGGGAGGAAATAACCAACCAATTGGAGAATCAGGTTCGAAATCTGCTTCTGTTACTGACATTGATCAAGGAGGAAAGCTCGACCAGAAGAGCAAAAAGTTTGAAAGCCCCATAGATCCCTCTGTGCTCAAAGGAGATGGTGGGATACAAATTGAAGTTGAAGAGAGATCAGAAGACGAGAATGTCAGAAATGCTAGTGTTGGCCGTGATCAAAGGAAACCAGAGGAGAGCAGGTGTGCTAATGAAACATCCTCTGGTTTAAGAAACCATGAAAACAAATTAACCCATCAAATGGAAAAAGGAAGTATCAATGAGACCCAAGCGGGCTTAAATCAAGATGCTAAATTAGAAAGACCATTGCCTTCTCGAGTATCCGTGCAACGTGAGAAAGAAGCGGAGAGACTAAAGCGGGAAAGAGACTCTGAGATGGAGCGTTTAAGAAAGATAGAAGAAGAAAAGGAGAGGGAAAGAGAGAGGGAGAAGGATCGAATGGCTTTTGATCAGAGAGCCTTGGCTGATGCACGTGAAAGATTGGAGAAAGCATGTGCAGAGGCCAGAGAGAGGTCTTTCCCTGATAAGGTAGCGATGGAGGCAAGAGTTAGAGCAGAACGTGCAGCAGTGGAGAGAGCAACCACTGAAGCTCGAGAACGTGCAGCTGAAAAGGCTGCTTTTGAGGCAAGAGAGCGGATGGAAAGATCTGTTTCTGATAAGCAATTTCAGAGTTCAGGTTCCTTTAGTGAACGAATGGAAAGATCAGTTTCCGATAAGCAGTTTCAAAATTCAGTCTCTTTTGGTGCTTCAAGGTATCAAAATTCTACTGGTACAAATACTGATGGTGAATCGCCTCAAAGGTATACATCAAGATTAGAAAGGCATCGAAGAACAGCTGATCGTGTGGTAATTTTCTAATTACCAAATACTAGTTAGTGAAATCCAAACCATTGATATTAACTAATGTACGGTCATATTGAATTTTCTTAACAGGCAAAAGCTTTAGCAGAGAAGAACATGCGTGATCTTGTAGCTCAGAGAGAACAAGCAGAGAGAATTGTACAACCAACAAACCGAAACTCTTATTCCCAACTTTAAATAAAAGTCTTCAAGTTTTTTCAAGAATCATATTTTTGTTTCTCCTTTTCTACAGAGAGTCGCTGAAACCTTGGACGCCGAAGTAAAGAGATGGTCAAGTGGAAAAGAAGGAAACATAAGAGCTCTACTCTCAACATTACAATACGTACAGTTTCCTAATGAATAACTTAGAGATCAAAGTTGAGAGTTATTTTTCATAATCTGAGCTTTTGTTTTTCTTTTTATTGTTATGAACTAGATCCTCGGTTCAGAGAGCGGTTGGCAACCGTTACCGTTAACAGAAGTCATAACATCAGCAGCTGTGAAACGAGCTTACAGGAAAGCAACACTTTGTGTTCATCCAGACAAATTACAACAACGAGGTGCGACCATTCACCAGAAATATATCTGCGAAAAGGTCTTCGATCTTCTTAAGGTAAAATTCTACACACAGAGCGCATCTTTTGTAACACTTTTCTCTGAACATGAACATTGAAAGAACTGTGGTCTGTGAATTTCCAGGAAGCTTGGAACAGATTCAACTCGGAAGAAAGGTAGAGAGCCTTGTGTTTTTGACTTTGACATTAGTACATGATTTGGGGGTTTCCTACCTTTACAACATTATTCTTCAAGGTTCGATTTTTTTTCCTTTAAAACAGTTTGTAAAGTCGTGTGATTCTTGAGTAGTTAAGAGTAAATATCCTCTGTTTCAAGTAAAATTCCATTGTAATCATTTTTACTTGCTATGACCTGCTACAATGTAATTTTTCTATAGTAAATTTTCTCAGCAAAATATAGTTGTTACCCTCTGCAAATTGTTACACTGGCTTATTCATACCTTTCGTTTCCAAGTGATGCCCAAGTTACAATAATGAGTTAAAACTACAAATGTTCCACTAAAATGACAAATACTATTTTTTTTGTTTGTTCGAGAATAGGATTTCGTTTTAGCAAACATATTTTCTACAAGCATTCTAATTATATAAAAGAAAAGTTAGATGATTTGTTGACAAAACGTTATTCATTAATTTTACCCACTTTGAACAATAAAAACATGTTACTCATTTATTTGACCCAATTAGATGCTAAATCTATTAATGTAATATAAACACAGTCTCGTGGAAGCACCTTGATGAGGCTGAGGTCAAAGATTGCGTTTGGAGGGACTTGAAAAGTCAAAGAAGTTCGACGTACCCATCCTTCTCATGACTTAAAATTTTACAACTTTCTAGAATAAAAAAACAACATAAATTGCTGGACCAATCAAATTGGCAGCCAAAAACTGACCATTTCCACTTTCAAATTAAATAAGATACAACCATAAAATCTCATCACATGTCCATATATAACAACGTATCGACGAAACTCTTCCTCATTACAACAATAACAACTGAACAACAACAAAATCATATCTTCGCTTCTTCTCTTCTTTTCTTCACATCATCTTTTTTACTTCTTTATATTTAACACTTCTACAACAAATAAAAAGATGTCAATGCTAAGAAGCTTTAGCACGAGGACAAGAAGCCGTCGAGGGTACGAGCGAGTGAGTGATGATTCTACTTTCAGTTTACTCGGAGCAAAGCTAAGAAGATCGACGAGTGTTCCTTACTACGCACCATCGATAAAGCTTGGTGCTGGTGGTGTTCCGACCATTCTCGAGGAGCTTCCTCGTCAGAAATCCAAGAAAGTCAAACCACCAACCAAATATAGCCACCCGATCTTTAGCTTTTTATACGGAAAGAAGAAGAAGTCGACGACAACGAAGCCTGAGTTTTCTAGGTATCTTGAGTATTTGAAGGAAGGTGGTATGTGGGACGCGAGATCTAATACCCCGGTTATCTACTACAAGTAGATGATGAATCTTGTGAAGAAAAACGAAAAATCAAGAAAGAGATGAGAGGGTCAAAAGTTTTAGTTTTTTTTTTTTTTTGGGTTAAATTCAGATGAATTTACAACTTTTATTACACAGTGATATTTGTATATTATAATCATCGATCGATTCATTCGTTTGCTTGTAAAAAATACAAGTGTTGGAATCAAATATTATGTTTTTGAGAGCAGATTTGATTTGGAGGAAATGATTGGAAATTTCAAAGCATAACAGTTATACGAGTCAAAAAGTCAAAGGTCAAACCGTATTAGTTTGACCTAATCCAGAACGAAACGGCGCCGTTTAGGGCAGAGTCCGAACCTCCGTTTGGTTTCGTGGACCTCAAGGGAGAGACTTCTCTTCTTCTATTTCCGATAATTGAAAAATTCCTGAAACTTGACCTCCAAAAATGGAATGTACATCAGATTTGTGGGAACTGAAACAAAAAACTCGACAATAAACCAGACTCTTATACTAAAGCGTGTGCATTAGCTAACTGATTTTGAAAAATGCTACATCAAGAGAAAATCAACATGTTTTCAATGGATCTACTTCTGTCTCCTCGTTATTCAGGTAAAATTTTCATATTATCTAGACATGTAAACATGTTTCAGAGCTTCCTTTTTAGGACAAGAACAAATGTGATGGGTCTTATGTCTTCTTTAGCCAACTCCTCGTCGATCATTCTACCATATGTATCAAACAGCTTTTCCAGAATCTCTTCCCCAAAGTGTTGAGCAAGCATTGTTTCTTGAACCGCTCTTACCGTAACTGCTGACATCATCATCCTCGTTCCCTGTCTCCTTGTCAACTTCTAATATCTCTAACCTCTCTAATTCAAAAGACCCTTCTCTCTTGACTTCACTTTCTATCTCAGCAGCACTTGCAGCGTAAAAATGCATCCGTAAGAATGATCCAGGGTAGGCTATCGACATGGTCAGGACCTTCTCTTCCAAGTAGTATGAGCACCATTCTGCCTGAAGAAACCAGATCCTTTGATCGAAACCGGAGGAAAGTGTAGAAATCTTCCTTGAATTGACTGCAGTAAGCTTGCGAAACAGCTTCAGGGCTCGAGGAGCAAATATTAACACAACCTTTGTTTATGGACTTGCCTTGCTCGTCATATATACCTGGAGGAACCTTGAACAAAGGTTTTCAAATTAACATTGAATTGAAATCATTTAAATAATAAATAATCATTTTTAGAAAATGTTATGGAAATTGTTTTTTTAAAAACCCAAAAATAATTACGTGATTGGAATATTTTCTTATCTGGTCTAATATGAATATCTGACAGGCTAATATGAATATTCACAAAACCATAAATACCTCTCTCTTTTCTCTTCTTAATAAACCCTAACACATCGACAGCGAAACAGAAGAAAGAAAGAAAAAAAGAAATTAACCGAAATCAACCAGTTGATGAATTATTTCCAAAATTTGTTACGCATTCAAGGAGGATAGACGGGTGTGCTTGCCTTCCAGTGAATATCAGTGAGAACCTGGTCCCTTCAGGAGATTGGGACATACACTCCAAGGAGTTTTCAAGAGTTGTAGATTGTCGATTTGGTGAGTTCCGGATGCGTTTGGGCAGTGATCTGTTTCTGTTCAGGAATGAAAAGGATGAGGCTATAAGCTTGCACTTGTGGGATGATCTACAGGTTATTATTTTACCCTAAGAGGCTGTTTTTTTCCTTTTTCTTTTCATCTTTTTATGTCTATTAAAAGTGTTTCTCTTTCACACAGGTTCAACCTCCTATAGCGAGGCTTGAAGCTTGGCTTGATAATGTAATGGCCAATGTGTCGGAGCTAGCAGGTTGCTATCATCAGGAGGGTCTTGTCAAAGGGTATGAGCTTACGAAGACAGAGAATATTTATCAACCATATGGCTTCTGTGGGGATGCACCACCTGCCTTTGACCCAAATCTTGTTCAGCAAAACGCTCTTGAAGTTCTAAGGTTTCTTCGGTCAACTTGCAAAGAGGATCCTGGAGTTTACTGGGTAACCTTGTAATTCTCAGCAACACTTATCTGTTTCTTTTCTTGTTGTTACTTACTCCAGTTCATCTTGGTATGATGTCCTTGTAGCTCCACAAAAGCGCTGGTGAAGATGTGATTCAGCTCTTTGATCTAACGAACAAGCATTCTTCAGGCGAAACCGCATTGCCACAACCTTTGAATATTAACAGTGGGAGAAGGGACTTGGGAACTCTTCTTTGCCGTGTCTGGCTTTCTTCCTTAGTGGTAAGGAGGCAGGGGGCTATATGCATCTAACATTAACTGTCCGTTTTCTGACACTTTCTGCATCTTTTGCAGGGTCTGAATGATAGGACCAAGTGGGCACCGTTCCCCAGTAAATGTTGGAATATCTTGGAAGAGAGTGATTATCTGGTATTGATTGGTCTTGTTTGAGATGATGATAATTATTATTTTGTGATATGATTGAGCTGTTTTCTTTTTGAAACTTTGATGGGTACTTATTAGTGATACCATGCGATTAGGTTGTTGACGCACACGAGCAGTTTGCCAGGCTCATTCTTAATGAAGAGGAGTTTGCTGACCAGAAACATGAGGATTTGATATTACTCGGTTTCAATTTGAGTGGAGGTGATTCGGTTTCTGGTGGTCCTGTATGCCAAGCTGCTGCGCGCAGTCGGATTTCACTGAAAGAAGCAGCCGTTAACCATGTCCGTCAAGCTATAAAGTCTCTCAAGCAACTAGAGTCTTCAAAGCCTTGTTCAGAGCCAGAAGGTGAAGGTGATATATAAACGTATGTGGAGACTCATTCTGCTTCTTGGTGAGGCGTATCTTTTTCTGGGGGAAGCTTACATTGAGAGTGGAGAGTTACATGAAGCGTTGAACAGCGTAGAGGTAGCTTGCTCCATTTATGGATCAGTGCCACACAAGCGTGAGGAGACATGGTTTGAATCTGCTTTGCACAAGACTTTTGCACAGCAATTAAAGACGGATACGTTTTTGGAGTTGATGACTAAGCTGGATATGGTAAGCTTATACCCTGAGGAAGCAGAACCGGAGTATACCAGTTTGACCAGAGTTCCATCAAGATGCCTCTTCTGGGCTAAAGCATGGCTGCTGGTTGGCGAAATCTATGTTAACTTTCATGTTCTGGCATGTATCAATCAGCAAAGAAAGGCTTCTGAAGTTGCAAAAGGAAAAAAGCTGGCTCTCAGTCCGTTAAAAAGGCCGCCTGAAGTAGCAGAGGAAGTAATGAGGGTCAAGGAAAAGTTATGTGCCGCATGTTCATTAGTAAGTTGCATCTGTTCAGCTAAGGATAGGAAGCGTAGTACAAAACCACGGGCAGACGGCGGAATATTCAAATATCTCAAGATTCCTATGAAGGATGGTAAAGAAATCAACCTGTTGGCTGCGATAGATTGTTTTGAGCAAACTCGAATAGCATTACAGGACCTTTCAAGCGACTGTGAGGAGGTTAAGGATGTTATTAGAAGGAAAGCTCTTGTATGGGGTACAATTGGTAGTATGCGTAGCAAGAAGAAAAACTTTGAGGCAGCTCAAGTGGCCAATGAGAAAGCTTGTTTGGCGTACGGCAACACGGGCTTCTTCCGACGAGAGCGGGCTATAGAAATCATGAAAAAGTATGCGTTTAAAAATGCCCGCGTTAAGACGAATGCTCACAAGCAAGCTGTGGAGGAGGCAACACGGGAATACACGGCATCAGTTAAGTTTTACGAGGCAGCAGTGGGACATATGAAGCTTGCAACTGAAAAGAATATTGACATGTCAAAGGATTTTAAAACTAGCATGTACACGCACCTGGGTGATGCCTACTTGTGTCTAGGTATCTTTCTGGGTGAAGAAAACACAAGCGCACATGGACTGAAGACGAAGACAGAATCTTCTTCTTCTTCTTTATCGGTACGTCGAGGTAGAGGCTATTAGGGATGTGGGAATTGCTTACACTAAGCTAGCAGAGTATCACCAAGCAAGGTACGTGGAAGCATTTCGTAATGGAAGCCCTTGTGATGCCCAGATGCACGCTTTGTTGGCGTATCACAAGTGGATGAGATCGGTGGACATTGTTGGCCCCGGGAATGAACCCTCGCTGTTCCTGACAGCCCTAGAGTTCACATCGGATCTTTCCTTGAAGATGCCACCGTTGAATTCTGCAATGCTTACACAAGATGTGTCTTGGCTTCTTGAAGCCCGTCACATTTCCGAGGAATCCTTAGCACAAGGGTTTCCCAAGAATTTCTGGGCTCGGCTGCACAAGAATCTAAAGTCAATGGTGTCGTCGTCCAAAAAAGGAACAGACGATTTTCAGAAACTGAAACTGGTGTATGCAAAAGCAATCAGGTCAGAAAGCCTGAGCGTGCCAGAATGCCTGCGCGGGTTGAATGAAATGCATGACTTGTGGAAATCAATCGGGAACCCTCCATACTGACGGTGTCTCTGTTTTTCAGTCCAATATTATATATTATGACAAGATCAATGCTACCTCTTAACGTATGAATTACTCTTTGCTTTTTTGTACAACTAAATGATCATATGAACAATGCCATAAGAAACTTCCACTCTCTGAACTAGGAAACATGTTCTTCATATACTAAAACCAAATCAATTTCCAGCAGTGCTGTTATCTGGTCACGTAAGCATTTATAGCTATGTATGTAATCACTAGGTGGTCTTTCCTCTCTCTAAATAAGATGCTGCAACTACCTCCGGCAAGGATTACCAATAATACACCATAAAGTTCTCAGACAGGCAACCATTCGAGAAAGAAAATATGCAACTTTCAAAGTGATGGTTCCGTTCAAACCGGATTTGAGATTAATAGAGCCTCCGCCTTTAAGTTGACATCTTTAAGAACAATATTTTCTGAAGAGCAAGAAACCCCAACATCAAAATAAACAACAACTAAGTAGAAAGCCAAGGGTTTACGTCTCTACATGCATTATGTCATTTTCACCCTAACCAGTAACCTGTAAACAAACCGATTCTCTTTGCTTAAAGCATTTAGCTAGATATGACGAGTTTGTGCAGACTTTTTAATTTACAGAATACCTTAACAGTTCAGATTTAAAATTTTCAAAATACAATGTCTTTTATTTTATTTTATTTTTCAATCTCAATTATTGATATGTTACGAAAAAATTAAAACAGACCAATTGTATTTTACTGAACGATGAAGATGGATCCAACATGCTCTTGTGAATAACAACGGGCCAAACCATAGTGATGCCTACTTGATATCATATGGTGATTTGAATTGCTGACTGATCAATATGCTGTTGTGAATATTATAGTTAGATAAATAAATAAAATTTGGATATCATTCTGTTTTAATGTGTTTGATTTTTTATATTATTATTACTTAATTTCGATTTGTTATAAATACTTAATGAGGTTAATTTAGTCATTTAATATATAATTACTGTAATTTTAGTTTTCATAAGATTAAAATAGTGTACAGGAGTCGTACATTTTTAAAAGAAAACATATCACTGGGAATTATTGAGCGAATCCAATCAAAGGAAGAGCCACGCGCGGGAGAATTACAACAACGGTGACATTTGTGGCAGAGGGAGAAGCGAAGTTGGGTGGCGTAGTCCGCCGCCTCACCGTTTTGGGTCAAATTAGCATTTATGTGATTGAAGATTGATCTATGAAATCTATTACTAATAAAAATTGATCCTAAAGGCTTCTAAAGTTGTCCAAATAGGATTGAAGAAAATTTATTTGATTGGTCCAAATCAGTATTAAATAATTTACAAATTTTAAAATTGTATTATCAATAAAAATATATAAATTATAAAAAAATTAAGTAAATTTGTTTTAACATTAGGAATATTTCTCTTTTTTGTATTCAAAATATGAAATATAATTTCTTTATCTATTACTTATGAAAACAAAAAGTATTTGATATTTTTTTTAAAAAATATATAAAAACGAATTTAAATTCATTGAGAATGTATACGTAGGATTGAAAATTAACATTAAGTTTTTTTACAGATTTTAATATGATATCATTAATAAAAATATATAAGAAATAAAGAATCTATATAAGTTTGTAATAACAACAAAAATATCAAACAAATATAACATTATGAATATTTCTCTTTTTGTAGTCAATTAGTAAAATTAATTATCTTATCTATTACTTATAAAAATTGAAAGTATTTGATAGATTTTTTTTTTTTTTTAAATAGTTGTAATATAAAATAAGTTTGGAAAAATAAGGATTGACTAATATAAAAATAAGGATTTGAACAACTTATTTTTATTAAACTACATGTTTTTACTTTTATTTAAAAATATAATAGTATCAATCATATAAATTTCTGTCCAAAAATGTTAGTAAAATATTTGTACGAATAATAGTGTATACGCACACATTTAGAAAATATTTATTGATTATGAAAGAAAAATTAATATTTAATATTTATGTTTGTGTAAGTGATTAAGATATAAGTAAATTTTGTTTATACAAGTAAATAATTTTTTATTAACAACAAAATATTAACTTAATATTAGACTATAGAAGTAACATTTCACAAAACATATTTTACAAATTTTAAAATTGTATCATCAATTAAACTATATAAGAGATAAGGAAATTATGTAAATTTGTTTTAACATTAGAAATATTTCTCTTTCTGTATTCAAAATAAGAAATCTAATTTCTTTATAATTACTTATGAAAACAGAAAGTATTTGATATTTTTTTTTAAAACATATATATAAAAATGAATTTAATTGTCAAAAAGAGTCATGCTATTCAAATCAAAACATGGAGAAAATAGATATAAATTAAAAATGGTGAGAAGTGATGTGTAGATTAAACACTATCATAAATTCTTTTTTTTTTTAAACAACCTTATAGCATAATGAAAATAAAACTTATATGAATGATGATAAAAGTAACGAGTGATGATAAACTACAATCAATTTTTTTATGAATTTTATAAACTACAATCAATTACCAAAAAAATAAACTTGATTATTTAAACAGATTGTAGCGCAGATAAAATATATAGTATTTCTGGCTTTATATATATATTTATTTATGTTAAACATGGATCAATTGTCCCATATGTTTCTTTTGGACATTTGAAAAGAATATTTATATTTACACGAATTTTTATAACTTTGGGCCCATTTTGAATATTGTATGGAATAGACTATCATTGGGCCCGCCCAGACGTAGCATTCATTGATTTTTTTTTACGGCAAACGTAGCATTCATTGATGTCCTTTAGTAATTTCCTAATCTGTTCTTCTTCTCGATCCGAGTGGTGTTAATATGTTTGGTTTTGAACATTCCTCGCGTGATCCAGTGATCTGATTCCAGATATTTGTCGATAGGGTTCATTTTCATTTGCGGTAATTTTGGATTCGAAACTGCCAATTTTGCTGTTTTCTAAACTGTATAATGATTTGAGGATTGGTCGTGGTTCTATAGGTTGTCCGAAAGTTTGAACTCGCAATCCAATATTTGTGGAAGAGAAAGACGGAGCTCGCAATGGCTACGAATCTCGTGGAAATGTATAACGCCTCTTTAAACTGGGTGAAAGTGCTTCTGAATGCTCCTTCAGCTAGAGTTGTTTTGTTCGGTGTTCCAATCCAAGGTTTGATTTAGAAGAATTTTCTTTTTAGCTTTTAGGATTGTTAGGTGATTTTTGGGATTCAAACTTTTCGTGGAAGACATGAGGCATGAGACATGAGACATGAGGATTGTTAGACATTGCTGGACCGCATACAATGGTTAATGGAAAGGACGTGGTGAATTTTGCCTCGGCTAATTATCTTGGACACGACAAGTTGCTGGTAACGTCAAAGCAAGCTACTTTGTATTCAAATACGGTTTCTTCTGTGTAAAACAGTTTATACTTAACGCCAGGAATCATGTACTTGTGCGTTGCAAATATATGGCGTTGGCTCTTGTGGCCCTCGTGGATTCTATGGCACCATTGGACTCATTCTTGTCTTTTCTGTCTCTCTTAGCGATGAGGGTGTTCACTGGGGAATACAAAAATGGACTTCAGCTTTCCAGAAGTACAATCGTGTACTTCAAGCACAACGACATGGAATCTCTTCGTAACACCCTCGAGAAAATCATGACAAAGAACTTGAGGCGTTACATTGTAGCTGAAGCTGTATATCAGGTATTGTAAACAGCTCTCTCTGTTTCTTTCTTTCTTCTTCTCCCGCTTCCACATTGTAAAGCTGTATGACGCTTTGCCATTTGCTTCTTTTAAAATTCCATAGAAGTCTGGTCAAATCGCCCCTCTCGATGAGATAGTGAAATTAAAAGACAAGTATCGGTTTCGTGTTATATTGGATGAAAGCAACTCTTTTGGCGTGCTCGGCCGTTCTGGGAGAGGTCTTGCAGAGCATCATGGAATCCCTGTACGCACGAATGACACACACTCTAGTAGACTTATCATCATTTTCTAAATCCGTCTTGTGTTTTCTGATCGAAAACGTGTTTTTATTGGACACGCACGCAGGATTGTCAGATATCAAGCAAGCAACCCGGAATCACCAATCGTTTTCTTGAAATTAGAGAAACCGAATGGTTCAACGAAAGACGATTTGCTACTACTCGAGAAAATGGCTGACCTCGTAAGTACATTGTTTCTTTGCAAAAATACCGATATCTAGACCCTACTCCAAACTGTGGTTCCTTCCAATGCAGGCTCTCAAGGAAGACTCGTTGTTGGTAGTGAGTTCGCAATGATCGTTTCTTGACAAATGTCGGGTACCTGTGGGGATCAAGCTGTTTGTTTCAGCCGGACATTCTGATTCTGATCTTCTTGAAGTAGCCGAGTCCCTGAAGAGACTCGCTTCAGAGCTTCTACTCTAAGTCCTGAAACATGACCAAAACTCATCCAGATTCGCACAATCTCAAAAGATGTTCATAGCCGATTCCTAAACTGGTTCGCACCTTTCAGTTTCATGGGATTGTGGTTTGATCTGAAGCTCAGTTGACGAAGGAGAATCCTTGAAGAGGCTCTGTTCATTACAACAACAGAATCATATCTTGACATCATCTTCTTGACTTGTCTATATTTTACACTTTAACAAACCAAAAGATGCAAACGCTAAGCTTTAGTACGAGCGAGTGAGTGATGATTCGACTTTCAGTTTACTCGGAGCAAAGCTAAGAAGATCGACGAGTGTTCCTTACTACGCACCATCGATTAAGCTTGGTGCTGGTGGTTTTCCGACCATTCTCGAGGAGCTTCCTCGTCAGAAATCCAAGAAAGTCAAACCACCAAGCAAATATAGCCACCCGATCTTTAGCTTTTTATACGGAAAGAAGAAGAAGTCGAGGACGACGAAGCCTGAATTTTCTAGGTATTTTGAGTATCTGAAGGGAGGCGGTATGTGGGATGCGAGATCCAATGTAAAATCAAGAAAGAGAGACGAGAGGGTGACAAATAAAGAACTAATAACTAAATAATTACATAACAAATATTGTTATAATAATATTAATTGATTAATATAATTATTTAAAATAAATAAATGATTAATTTGATTCATTAGATTATATGAGATTAGTCTTAGCATTATATATGGAGTTTTAATATTTTTATGTCGATGAAGATAGTTGAAGATAGTTTTCATTGATAAACGAATAACAATAATAATAAAAAATATTTTAAATATTTTAAAATTGAACATTATGATATTTATCTTTAGTTAAGCTATTTAATATATAATATATATATTATTTTTATTTATATATATGGACGTTTCCAAAATGTTTTTAAACTTAAATTTTTCAAAATGCATTCTCGTTTCGGAAACGTTTTGTTTCCGCGTTTCCATTTCTGTTTTCATGCAAATAATTTCGTCCCAAACATGCACATATTTAAAGGAACTCTCCCTCACTTTCTCACTCTCTCACTCACTAACGTAGCTCTCTTTCTTCCAGGCCCGGCCCTAGGCAAGTGCAGGGAGTGCTTTTGCACTGGATCCCGCGTGGGTCCCGCATTTTTTTAATAATTTCATTATAGTTTTAGGGTCCTGCATTTTCGAAATACTCTAAAAAAGGCCCGAAATTTTGAAATTTGCAATATACACCACTATTTTTTAAAAAAAATTTAGTTTGGCACAGGGCCCAATATTAGTTTGGGCCGGGCCTGGTTTCTTTCTTCTTCAACTTCTCGGCGATACTGGAAAGTTGGATTCGGATCTGATTTCTCTCCATTGACAGTTTGTTTTTCCAGCTTCGATCTAGGAATCTTAGATTTTCGAGATCACATACGACCAGGTTTTGTGCTTATCAGCTCAAGATGACGTTGGGATCACAGCAATCCGACTCGTGCTTCTTCTCTATTTTCCTCTAAATGTTTTTTCATTCATAAGCCATTCGACTCACCTAGGAATTAATGATCAACGCGGGTTACTTCCCATGTCAATTCGTTCGTCTTCGTCGCTAGAGATTACGAGTTTGTGTAGACATTTTAATTTACAAAATACCTTAACAGTTCAAATTTTAAATTTTCAAATTAAAATACAATGTCTTTTATTTTATTTTTGAATCTCATTTATTGATATGTTAAGAAAAAATAAAACAGACCAATTGTATTTTACTGAACGATGAAGATGGATCCAACATGCTCTTGTGAATAACAACGGGCCAATTGTATATTATAAGCATCAAATGTAATTACATCTTTTAATATATGATGATATTTGGCGATATGTGTGGACGATGTTACCGAAAACGATAGCAAGAGCGTTTGGTGGTTTCTTGACAAGTCCATGCGATTATACGGTGCTCCTATATTAGAAAGTTTGTGTATTGAACTCGGTTCACAATGTCCTGTTGACGTTGATGTTGTAAACTGGGTTGCAAAAGCAATTAATTGCTGCATACGTAACCTAATATTCGAGCTCTGGTGGAAAAGCGAGCCGATCAGAATGCCTAAAAGCCTTTACACATGCAAAACGCTTGCGAGATTGAGAGTCTCACCCACAAAATTCTAGTGGATGTTTTTTCCGGTTTCCGTGTTGTGTACAAAGACGAAGACTCTCAAGCTATAGGCTTTTATCAGGTTGCCCAGTTCTCAAGCATTTGGATGTGATTCGCGCGGTCTGCTGGTAGGGGTGATAATGTCAGAAAGTTTAGTGTGAAAGTGCCTTCTTTACTGAAATTATGGTATAGGTATATTATTGGTCGTCGAATAAACGAGGATGATGATACAGATAGGTCTTTGGTTATAGACACCCCGACAACCATAGTTCTAGTTTAAATCAAATGTAATTACATCTTTTAATATATGATGATATATTGATATTTATATATTATAAGCATCAAAAACGAGTGTTGGAAACAAAATGTTGTGTTTTTGAGAGTTTATTTTGATATGTAAATGATTGGAAATTTCAAAGCAAAAACATTGGACCATAGATCCAGAACGAAACGGCGCCGTTTAAGGCAGAGTCCGAACCTTCGTTTGGTTACGTGGAGCTCAAGGGAGGCTTCTCAATTGGAAAATTCCAAAAACTTAACCACCCCAAAATGGAATGTTACATCAGATTTGGGGGAATTGAAACAAAATTCGACAGTAAATCAGTCTCATACACTGTCTGTGTCTTGAGATGTGCATTAGCTAATTGGTTTTTGGAAAAAAAATTATGAGGATATCTCTGAGAATGGAGATAGAACCAAGTAGCTCGAGGTAATATTTTATTCCTTCTATACATGGAAAATGCTACATCAAGTGAAAATCAACACGTTTTCAATGGATCTGCTTATGTTTTCCTTGTTATTCTAGTAAATTTCAATTTTCAAAGCAAAACACTGTACCAGTCAAAAAGTCAAAGGTCAAACCGTAGTAGTTTGACTTCATCCAGAACGAAACGGCCTTAAACTCCAAACCTCCTTTTGGTTAATTCGTGGAGGCTACTCTTCTTCGATTTCCGAAAATTGGAAAATTCCAAAAACTTAACCCCAAAAATGGAATGGTACATCAAATTTGTGGCAACTGAAACAAAATTCGGCAATAAAAATCAACTGGTTTTCAATAGATCTGCTTCTGTTTCCTCGTTATTCTAGTAAATTCCATATTTGCAGCTATACATGTAAACATGTTTCAGAGCTTCCTTTTTAGGACAAGAACAAATGTGATGGGTCTTATGTCTTCCTTAGCCAGCTCTTCATCAACCATTCTACCATATGTATCAAACAGCTTTTCCAGAATCTCTTCCCCAAAGTGTTGAGCAAGCATTGTTTCTTGAACCGCTCTTACCGTCTTCGCAACCGCCTTACCGTAACTGCTGACACCATCATCCTCGTTCCCTGTCTCCTTGTCAACTTCTAACATCTCTAGCCTCTCTAACTCAAAAGACCCTTCCCTCTTCACTTCGCTTTCTATCTCAGCAGCACTTGCAGCGTAAAAATGCATCTCGTATGAATCCAGCTTCTCTTCCTCAGTTTCTCCCTACAAGCAAACAGAGCCAACATATATATGGTTTTAAGTTTTAAGGCAATCAGGATCCATCTTTGCGAAATCAACAAATGTAAATTTACCTGTGCTACAAGATCTGCTATGGATCTTGAGAGAAGTTCCCAGAAGAAAGAGTTTCCTCTGTCGACATGGTCAGGACCTTCTCTTCCAAGTATTATGAGCACCATTCTGCCTGCAGGGACCAGCTCTTTTGATCGACACCGGAGGAAAGTGGAGAAATCTTCCTTGAATTGACTGTAGTAAGCTTTCGAAACAGCTTCAGGACTCGATGAGCAGATATTAACACAACCTTTGTTTATGGACTTGCCTTGCTCGTCATATATACCTGGAGGAACCTTGGAAAGCCAGTGTAAGCTGTAAGAGGAGTGGATGAAGTGGATGGTGTTTTCAGGGAAGAGCCTTCCATAGAATGATCCAGGGTAGGCTGAAATGAAAACTGAAGGAGAATCCCCACCATTAATGTTGGTATCTCTCTTGAGCTCTTTGTGAAAGTCAGGCAAGGACTTGAATATGGAGTTGAAGTCATTTCCAGGGAGATCGTTGAGGAAGATGCTGAATTCCGGCAGGGGCTGGTTTGGGATCTCGCGGTGGTGAGCAACTTCTTCGACGGCTTTGATCATGTCTCTAATGGTGGAGAGAGTGTTTGGTCCTGATGAGCATCCCAGGTCAGCTATTCCTAGAGTACTCTTGGGTCTTGTCTCTTTGTAGAGTTGTTGCAGTGTCTCTAGTGTTATGTGTTTTGCCTCATCAGATGCTTTCTTCTGCAAGATTAAAAGTCAAAACAACAAAAAAATGTAACTAGAAGTCTGCAGAATAATGAACTAAGTGAAGATATTAGTTTGGAATCTCAAGAACCTGGAGGGAAGAGTTTCTTGCATAACTAGTTTCCCCAGCTCCTCCTGTCATGTGAAACTCCTTTTCTAGATCCTTTTTATACATCAGAATGACCAACAAAGGGGGTTGAAATCTCACTGATTTCTTGGGTTAGGGTTTGTTCTTTTGGTGTTTAATTAGGATTTTGCTTTTGTTACTAAAGGAGTAATCTTTGGCCTGTCACCTCAACCTTCTATTACCCTACTTTATTATTTTCCGGTTTTGCGTTTTGCATACTCTTTAGTTTCTTTATTTAGATTAAGATTTTGGGATTCTTTCATCATTGTTCATGATTCTTTCATCTTTCATCATTATTTCACTGGGTGGGTGAAATTAGTTTAGAAGGAGATATGGTAGGTATAGTCCATACCATAGTGACCGAAATAGGAAAGAGAAAAACAAAAAACAAAAAAACAAAAACAAAACTGATTCAATTGGTTTTTTCTCGAGTTTTAATTAGTTTTTTTTGGTTCAACTATAATTCTGTGTTTTTATAAAAATCAAACCGGGTTACCCACCGGTTCACGGTTCAACAGGTCCGGTTTTTAAATCACTGCAAAAAAACAAAAACAAAACTGATTCAACTACATCATGATGGCTTCATGTTATGTTTGTACTTTCTTTACTCTGTTCTTTCTATCAGTGCACAACTCTGTTCCTATCAGTGCTGGACTCTATTCTTGTTGATAAACTACTTTGTTACCATTTCTTGTTTTAAGGACTTAGAAACTAATTTTTTCTTAGAAAGATGATGTCTTGACTTACTCTCGCTAGAGTCTATTGGGTATTCAAAGTTTCAAATCAATCTCATAGTTCTTCGTATGTTGAATTATATATATATTATATGAAATCTGGTTGAACAGAATATGGATAAATATATCTATAAAGTACTGTAATGTTAGAAAACATGAAAGGAAAGTAGGGGAAGCTTTGGGACAGAATATATGATAAAGGATGAAGAAGATGGATTGACTTTTAAAGGTAGAAAGCTAAACAAGAATGGGCGATGATGATATGTGTTGTGTGTGACCACCATTTGTCCTCTTATCTCTTCCTTACTTTTAGGCTTTAGTATACTCTTTTACAGTAGTCTTGCTTTTGTCTCTTTGTTTTATCGTCCTCACCTTTTAAGACTTTATAGTGGTGGTAATCAATGCTTGTTGAGTCACGAGTGTAGTAGTGTTATGCTTTGTTGAAAGAGAGAGAGAGAGATGGGTGATAGTTTTTGGTACGATATGATTTTGAGTTTAGAGGGGGACGCACGCGTGGCACTAGAGGAATTCATGCAAAGCCGTTTCTTCTTAGCTAAATTTAGCTTCCCCCTTGTTCATTTTTATGCTTAGCATTTTTAAAAAGCTATCATATATAAGTCCAATTCTACAAACCACTAATAATAATCTCAATCAAAAATTGTATATCGTCTCTTGCAAAAAATAAGGGCATTACAAGACTGCTTTTTTTATTGAAAAGGCAACTTTCAATTGAATTAAGGAGATTTGACTAGTAAATAAATGGGAATCCAAAGAATATGGAAATTTTCTAAGAAATTAGTAGTAACTTGCGCCCAGATTACAAGGCTACCTTCCTGAGTTGGAATGTCTACCAAATCTACCAAATATAAGGAACTAATTAAGCCTTAAGAAATATATGGAACTCATATATAACAGTCTGTATATTCATATAATAATCAAACTTTTTTATATTTCATATGTGAATCTCTGTTTGGTTTTTTTCTTAGTTGCAGCGTGATGGGGAAGAAGCCAGGCAGCTCAAAAGATGTATTAAGATGGGAAACCCTCGACAGGGACATACTTGCCATAATCTTCCATAAGCTGGACGTCATGGATCTTACCAAGGGAGTTTCACGCGTGTGGTTCCTTGCCTCTCAAGACAAAAACTCTGTGGCAAACCGTCGACCTCGCCAAGCTCCAACAAGTGGTCGTCTCGTACAGGCCCGGGATGAGGGACAAAGTACGGCCAGTTGTCTTGTACAATCACCGGGTGGACGATGAAGTAGAAGCAGAAGAAGAAGAGAAGGCCTAAGCATTTTAAAACTTTTGGTTAAGTCGTTCTTTAACTTGTATTCCCGTATGCAAGGTGGACAAGTAGAGAAAGGCCGCACAAGTCTCAAGAAATTACTGACTGAGATCACAAAGTTGAGCAGCACGGTCCCGAAGAATTTGATGTTCAACTCCTCTTCTTATATAGACGAGAAGGATCTCATGTTCGTTGCTCAGAGGTAATATAAATCTCATCTTTACAAGTGGATCAACAGAGTTGCGTGCGTGCATGTATCTCATTACTTTCGCATCTTGCTTCCGTGTATGTAAGTGGTGAGATTGGTGAATTGTGGGTGTAAGAGTAAGGACGAGCTCAGATGGTTCGTATTAATAGATCGGATCAAGATCAGATTTACATGTCGAG
>OVBJ01001834.1:0-23420 GCA_900406535.1 Noccaea bulbosa
TTGAGGTTTTTGTTCAAGGATTAGAGTATGTAAGACTTTTTATGTATTTATTGATTTTCTGTGAAATAAAAAATATATTTAATACATATAAGTATCACGTTAATAGAGCTATATAAAAAAAAAATAGCACTAAAAAGAGCTACAAAACGTTTAACAATAACACACGAAAATAGCTACAGAAAGAATACAAACAGCAGAAANCACAACTCAAAAACGCTATTATATGAGGTGACCCTATTATAGCTCCGGCTAACACATCATACATGAAAAAGCTATCAAACACATATTATAGCACTAATCGTATGCTATCAATGGGCATATTTCTTGTAGTGAAATGATCCAAAATATTATTTTGCAAACTCTCCATATTAGTTTTGGTTCTACATGTACTTTATATATATGTTTTGATTAGATATTTATGAGTTTCTATTATAGTTATGTAATGTTTGGAGATAAGCTTTTTTAGAAAGCATAGGAAATATGAAGAAGAATAAGAGTTGTGTGTCTGTTACCGAGTAGAGTTCAAGAATTTGGAATGAGATTAATTAACTGATATATATGAGAAGCAAGAATAAAGGAGAGCCAAGTTTCAGAAAAAGACCAAATTGGAGAGGCTTTTTATAATAATTTTAGATGAATCAATTTTTCGTTCAACAAATCTACAATTATTGTAATTGTACGTGTGCTAGATTTAGATTATCTATCTACATTTATATAGTTTCAAATAATATCAATTTTATTCTAATACTAAATTAAACAAAATCAATTATTTTGGTATAGTGTCGAAGAAGTGGGACGAGAAAGCTATTTCATAATACAGAGAGTTTCAAAACATTTATTTAATGAGAACAAATAGTAATTCATGTTTCGTTTACCAATCACAACAATTTTATTTCGAATCTAAAAAGTCAATCTAAGTTTCAGGGTTCATATTAGTTATTATATGATCGGATGGAAACGCTTTTTATCTCGCATGTGATTTGATAGATAACTGAAAATATTACTTTACGCGATAAACCACCTAGTTGTTAGGTAATGCAAATACTCTTTAAAAAAAAACGTGGTGATTAGTCCAAAAGTGGGAACGTTGAACTTTTGCCTTTTGGTAATACGCAAGGGACGAGAAAGTTGAAAAAGAATAGTATAGCAAACATCAAAAACCCAAACGACCAAACCCTGTGGCGTGGCCGTATCAATCGCCGCCGTTAAATCATTTCCGTTCCGATTCAATCAAAAAAAAAAAAAAAAAAAAAANCAAAATCGCTTCATATGGCAGAGCGTGTGGCTCTCACACTCCACAACAACAGCCTCCTTTCTCCTCCGGACAACACCATGTCTTCTCTTCGCACCGCCGCTTCTTCTCGCCTCCTCTGCTCCTCCAGATCCAGGCTCTCTCTTTCCGCTTCGTCTTCACCTTCCTCTCTCTCATTCACCAGATCCCTCGTCTCTTCTCCGCTTCTCTCTCAGGTACTCTCTCTCTCTCTCTCTCTCTCTCTCTCTCTCTCTCTCTCCCGCAAATCTTCGTTTCATTTCTCATCTCCTCTGATTTTGGGATTATTATTATTTTTTTTTTTCTCAGAAGAGAAATCAAATAGCATCAGTGAATCGGAGCTTTAACTCCGCCGCAACGACTAAATGCACATCAGCTTCTGATCCTGAGCAATTGAAAAGTGCTAGAGAGGATATCAAAGAGCTGCTCAAAACCAAATTCTGCCATCCAATTCTGGTGCGTCCTCTGTATAATCCATTCCGACTGATTCACAGATATTTTTTTCACCTCTTCTCTGATTCCCACTTCACAATTGCGTGTATATATTGGAAAAAAAAAAAAAAACTAGCTTGTGAATTTATCATTCCGTGCTTACTACTGTGAATGGTATGGTACTTGGCGGAATCACGTACGAATTGTTGCTCTGAAGGCATTTATAGAGTTGTTGCTTGGGTTTGCCATTACTCACTAACCCCTCGAGAGGAGTTGTGAGTTTAAAAACCCCTTTGATATTGTTTTCGCTGCGTATTATTATGTTTTGTATCGCAGGTTCGTTTGGGGTGGCATGATGCTGGTACGTACGACAAGAACGTCAAGGAGTGGCCTCAGAGAGGTGGAGCTAATGGAAGTCTGAGATACGAGATCGAGCTTAAGCACGCTGCTAATGCCGGTATCATCACTTGTATACACCACAAGAATTGGCCTCTTGTCACTATTTTTTTAACGATACCTTGTTTTGGTGCTTTTAGGTCTGGTAAATGCTTTAAACCTGATTAAGCACATCAAAGAAACCTACTCTGGGATCTCGTACGCTGACTTATTCCAGCTGGCCAGTGCTACCGCGATCGAGGTATATTCTCAAAACCTACTTTTTTACTTGCGGTGATAACGTTTTACTTAGAAATTTATGAAATTCAGGAAGCTGGAGGACCCAAAATACCCATGAAATATGGGAGAGTTGATACCACGGGTCCTCATGAATGTCCTGAAGAAGGAAGGCTCCCTGGTATGCATCTTCTCTTCTCTGCAGATGATATTCAGTTGCATCATCATATTAGAAATGTCTTCTTTTTATCTGTTTTATAGACGCTGGTCCTCCTTCACCGGCGAATCACCTCAGAGAAGTTTTTTACAGAATGGGACTAGATGACAAGGTGAGATTTTCAGTTGAGTTTTCGTAGTTAACGGAAGGGGCAATAAGTAAATGATCTTTTGTAAGCGCAGGAGATAGTTGCATTATCTGGTGCTCACACCTTAGGAAGGTCTAGACCAGAACGTAGTGGCTGGGGGAAACCAGAGACTAAATACACGGTATTTTTTTTTATTTCGTATCAAGTTCTATAACGTATTTGTTGATCGAATTTGTCATGTTTTGGACTTTTGATTCGGATTATATAGAAAGATGGACCGGGGGCACCAGGAGGACAGTCATGGACACCAGAGTGGTTGAAATTCGACAATTCTTACTTCACAGTTGCGTTTCTGTAACCTTTATTCTTGCCCTTTTCTTCTCTCTTGATGTCTATTGATGTGATTGCCATTACTATAACAGGAAATCAAGGAAAAGAGAGATGAAGATCTCCTTGTTCTACCCACTGATGCTGCCATCTTTGAAGATCCGTCTTTCAAGGTACTAAAGCTGAATAACCATGTATCAGTAGGAGGATGTTTGTTGGGTGCTCGTCTTTAAAAGTAGAAGCGTGCAATGGAATTGCAGGTTTATGCCGAGAAGTACGCTGCAGATCAGGATGCTTTCTTCAAGGATTACGCTGAAGCCCATGCAAAGCTCAGCAATCTTGGAGCAAAATTTAACCCTCCTGAGGTTTGTAGTCCTTAATATTCCTGTCTATGTGCATATAACTTCCGTGCCATTAGCATTTTGCCGTGTCTTGCGAAAACAAGAAACCGTTATGGATTCAGAACCATGTTATGTGAATAGAGATAGACATCATCTCTTTTTGGTACTTGGGACTTGGGGGTTTTCATTGATGAATGTATTTGCATGTTGTGTAGGGTATCACTATCTAATGGGGGAGTTATTTTACTCGTCCAGTGTAAGCTTTCTTTTTCGTAATGTGTTTATTTTGCTGCCATAAATCAAAACCCAGTGTTCATGATTTTTTTTTGTTTCTGGTTTGTTTACCGCAGGAGATATAGAAAAAAAGGTAGTTCAATAATGTCAGAAGAAAAGGAACGAGTGATGTTGAAATCAAACACGTGAGAAAGTTGTCCCGCTGAACTTTTCTTCCGAGTTTTGCTGTCGTGCAGATATCTTTTGACCAGTGTTTCTCCTTGTTCAAAGGATTTACGGTGCAATTTGGGTTTATTTTTATTTTTAGTTTGTGTCCTCGTTGAATTGTCATCGTATTGGCTTTTGGCTTTTTGATGTTTCCCGTAATAAATTTAGAGCCACAATATCCATACAAAAATTGACGAGAAAGAAATGGACATCAAGAGTATAAAATTGATACATGTACACAATAAATTGTGAAGCCAAATTGTGTATTTAAAAAAAAATTCTCATAGCTGTGTGGCACATGTTGGAATTAGTTTGCAAGGCAAAATGTGTATAGGAAATGGAATATAAATATTTCTTCCAAAATGTAAAATGTTTTAGATAAAAATGCAAAGATTAAGAAGCTATTTTTCTAAACAAAACATCATTGAGTAAATTAGTTAAGAGTATAATTCAGCTAATCATGAAACATTGAAAAGACTTTAAAAATTCCAAAAGTCAAAAATGTACACTTCGTTCACTTCATTGGATTTGATCACCATACTAGTTTATATAATCTTAAATAACAGATATGATTAAAATTGGACTATTATTTAGTCGCATAAGAGTTCTAGAAATCAATTACAAGGGATGACATATTCAAGAACAATGAAGATGATATACATATACAGACTGTCATATCTACTCTATGTGCTTCTTGTAAGGTTTCAGCTAGAAAATTAATAAAATCTGAAAGAAGATGATCTTTCTCACTTTCTCTCCTTGACAACAATCTCCAGTGAAGCTTAGCAAAAGGATCAAATGCCTTCCTTTGCTTTTCATGTTTCCTCTCCCCCATTATATGTCAGTAAATTGAAAGATCTCCCAAATATTTTAAACTTTTCCATCAGATGAAATGGAGTTTTGTAGGGAATTTGTATTTAAGGAAGAAGTAGAAGATGATTTGCTGATAGAATTGGTGCCTTTGGAAGGAGAAGAAGAAAAAGTTAGTGGAAGCTTCTTTGGGAGCATTTGTTCCCAATGGACTTGAGGAAATCTTGAAGCCTCTGAGACAAGTAGAAGAAGTGAGACAAGAACCAGGAACATGCACATTTGTCTGCTCAAAACAAAGGAAGTCATCTTAACCGTACGTGCTATGGTGAATGAAAATGTTCGAGTGATGAGAGAGAGATAGAGAGAGAGAGATGATTATGTATAAGAGAAGATAGACGACCATCATAACGAAGAAGCTGCCTAGGTGTTTGGTTTAGGAAAGATGATGACAACTGGCCGACAAGAGAGACAACTTTTAATTTCTTTGTCTTCGTATTAATTTTACACTAAGAATGGTGTCTTTTGGAAGCTGTAAGAGTGCTAATAAGATTATCTTAATCCAACAATCATAACAACACGAGTGTTGTGTTTTTCTCTTTTCTTTTCTAATACAAAACTAAATAAGTTCTTGGAGAGAGAAGAAAAAGTGTTTTTGAGAAATGAACAAAAGGTTTTAGAAATGGCACCTTTTTACACTTTTGTATCCTCCTTTGCCAACAGTGGTGCTATTTTCAATTGCTTATATTCGTTAGATGTGGGTGATAAGAATATGTATTCGTGTAATGTGTTATATCTTATAGCTTATTTGTGCCGTATATGGTACATTGCGTTATTATTGACAACAAAAGCATTTCCTTTTGTTAATGAAAAGGTATCATTTACAAAAAAAAAAAGTAGTTTAATTTCAGATAACTAGAAGCAATTTAGGCAACTCCAAGAGACAATCAAAAGACTTCTCATGCAACAGAGAGATTATGCATTATCATTTTTTTTTTACTATTATTATTAGGTGTTGCTCCACTTTACATGCAATATTATGATTTACAAATTAGTTTTTGAATTTTGAAGATACGTGTGTATTTAGCATTATTGTTACTAGATGAATTGCGGGTTAACATTTTTTCACCTAAGTATTGGTGGTTTCAATCTTCACTAGTATATAGCATTATAAGAAGTGAAACTTTGTTCTCTGATGTATTGTAGTTCGAGAAGAAGATAAAAGACACTCACTCACACTTGTCCTCTTTTATTCACCAAAATCCATTACAATCCAGAGACTAAATGGTAAGTCTGCGAAAACATGGTCAATTTCTTGCAAGTTCCATTTTCTATAAAGTAGAAACGAAACATTTTAAATTCTCTTAACACATTAGTCACCGCTCAAACTTCTAATTTAAATTGCTTGTGGACGAAGAAAGAAGTCCGTGTGTTCCCATTTGCTGTTGACGGCAAATATAATCCTTAAAACATTACAACAAAGACTTATAAACGTTAACCGAATCGTCTAAAGTTGTTTGCATGATCAAGCAGCCATTTCTTGAACATGGGCATTATTATTCTCGAGCTTCTTGATGACCACCAGTTTGTTGTTTATCTGGTCAACATCGAGAAGGATAGTGTCTTCCTCTCTAAATTCTCCATTCAAAAGTTTCAAGGAGATCTCCTTCTTCACAACCTTCTCAATCACTCTCTTCACTGGTCTTGCTCCATTCTTGGGATCAAACCCTAGCTGAGCAAGGAGATCCACAGCTTCTTTTGTGTACTCAAGACTTATCTTCTTTTGCTCCAACATCTTCTTCACACGTCTCATCTGCACCGAAACGGTATAACAATTCATATATACCACAAAACCGACACAAATGAAATATATACGGAAAACAAAAAGGGTAAATTACCTGAAGCTCCACGATTTTGGATATTTCTTTTGAATTCAAAGGCTGGAAAACTATATATTCATCAATTCTATTGAGGAACTCTGGCTTGAAAGTTTTTCTTGCTGAGTCCACAACTTGTTGCTTCATCACCTCATAAACTCCTTCTTTGCGATCTTCATTGTTCCGGAAAGTCTCAAGTATTTTGTCAGCTCCTATATTAGAGGTCATTATCACAAAGCAGTTTCTGAAACTTACAGTCCTCCCATGAGAATCAGTGACTCTTCCATCGTCTAGTAGCTGTAGCATGACATTGAAGACGTCAGGGTGGGCTTTCTCGATCTCATCAAACAGAACAACTGAGTAAGGTCTCCGGCGAACGGCTTCAGTTAGCTGCCCACCTTCTTCGAAACCGGAATAGCCTGGAGGTGCACCAACGAGCCGGGACACTGAGTTTTTATCCATGTACTCACTCATATCGATCCTCACTATAGCGTTCTCAGTGTTGAACAGGTACCCCGCGAGCGCGTTGGCAAGCTCGGTTTTACCAACACCGGTCGGACCCATGAACATAAAACTTGCTATGGGACGGTTAGGATCAGAGAGACCAGCCTTTGAGCAACGTATAGCATCTGCTATTGATTCCACAGCCATTTCTTGCCCAATAACTCTCTTGTGAAGCTCTTCTTCCAGCATGACCAGCTTTTCTTTTTCCGATTTCTGAAGATTTGATAGTGGAATGCCGGTCCACTTGCTTATTATCTCTGCTATCTGAACATCGGTTACACCTTCTTGGAGTAGTGACTGTCCAGACTCTCCGGAATTGGTGAGATTCCTCTCAGCTTCTTCTAACTGGCTTTGGAGGGACGTTAGTGTTCCGTGCTTAACCTCATCAGTACGGTCTAAACCAAGTTCACGTTCAGCGGATCTATCGACCTGTAAAACATAATACATGTTTCGGAAGTCATTAAGGTTTATATATATATATATATATTCACATCTCTACCGAGATTTTTAAAATGAACTAATAAATTTAAGAACCGGAGTGTGGAAATTTACCTCTTCTTTAAATGAACGTAATTTAGTAACGAGAGACATTTCTTCCTCCCATTTATCAGTGAGTTCTTTCTGTTTGTCTTTGAGTTTGGTCAAATCAGTCTCCATCTTCTTTAGCTGTTCTTTAGAAGCTTTAGCATTATCTTTTTTCAAAGAATACTTTTCCGTCTCCAGTTTGAATACAGCTTTGTCTATTTCATCGAGTTCGGCTGGTTTCGAGTAGGTCTCCATTTTCAGCTTCGCAGCAGCTTCGTCAACAAGATCAAAAGCTGAAACAAACAAGTTTTTTTTTTTTTTTTTTTTTTAATCTTAGACAAACATTTTTTGCCCTAGAAATAACTTGTTGATCACGGGAAAGTGCCAAGTTTTCTACCTTTGTCCGGCAAAAAGCGTTCAGGGATGTAGCGGTCTGACAAAACCGCTGCTGAAACAAGTGAATCATCTGATATCTTGACACCATGGTGTGACTCGTACCGTTTTCTCAACCCACGTAGAATCGAGATGGTATCTTCAACAGATGGCTGGCCACAGTAAACTTTCTGAAACCTACGTTCGAGAGCTGGATCTTTCTCAATGTACTTGCTGTATTCGGCCAGCGTAGTTGCACCAATGCATCGTAGTTCACCTCTTGCAAGCATTGGTTTCAAGAGGTTGCTTGCATCCATTTTGTTACTTGAACTGGATCCTACACAGGGGTACAATTCACATATATATTAGCCATAGCCCTCAATAGTTGAGGCAATGACACATTTATATAAATTAAAACATCCATTTACTGATAAATAATCACCTGCACCAACAAGAGTGTGTATTTCATCAATGAACAAGATAGTCTTCCCATTGGAATCTGTTATTTCCTTCAATACTTTTTTCAATTTTTTCTCAAACTGTCCTCGATATATGGTACCAGCAACCAGTGAACCCATGTCGAGAGATATCAACTGAACATTTTAAAGCAATGTTACAATCTTGCTCTAGCCTTTTGAGGAGAAAAAAGAAACAATTTAAAAGAAAGAAAAAAAAAATAATGGAGAAGTACGTACCTTCCGGTTCAAGAGAGGTTCAGGGACATCCCCTCTTACAATTCTTTGGGCCAACCTGAAATTCAGATATATTTTGAATAAATTATATTAGCACGAAGTGATTGTAAAATGACAAAAAACAATAATTAACAAAGCCGTATACCCTTCAACAATAGCAGTTTTGCCTACACCAGGTTCACCAATGATAACAGGATTGCTTTTTGCCATCCTGCATAGTATCTGAATGCAACGCTTAATTTCATCGTCCCTTCCAATGAGAGGAGGGAGTTTTCCTTGCCTAGCCATCTCAGTTAAATCAACTCCACACTTTTCAAGTTCAGATTCATCATCTGATTCATCTCCATACTTAATCGAAAGACAAAACCAATCTAGTTAATAAATAACATAATGTATGAAAATTCGAAACAGTAACACTGAAAATTTAATCAACATGTACGTATAACCGATTACGAACCATAGACGAGAAGCGGCGCAGAGAAGGGAACTGGAGAGAAAGAGGTAACAGTTGGCCACGAGGAGCGGCTTGAGTAGGTGAAGTTATCTTGTTTCCGATGAAGGAGTTTGGCCGGGGAAAAAAGGAGTTGGGAGAGGAACGGGAGGAGCTGAAGTGAGCGGAGGCAGAGAGAGCACGAGAACGGAGGAGGAGAGAGGGTTTCGAGAAAGCATTGTGCGCCTTTATTGCCGCTGAAACAGACCTCGACAATCTTCTGGACGCCATGTCAAGCTGAATTTTGAACAAGGAGGAGCTTGCTTGGTTTAGTGCTTTAAAAGAGGATGGCATCGGATGTTTTAAGATGCTTGGAGAAGAAGCAAACGACTGTTTGGAGTAGACGCAAATTTGGTGGTGTACAAGGATATAAAAGATTCGTACATATGTTAAAAAAGGAAACTTAAATACAGCAGAAAGTTTAAAACAAAAGTAAAAACTATATAACAGAAATGTAAAGAAGTATTCATTAATCTAAGTTGCAAGACAGCTAAACAGAATAATTTGTTTATAATATTTGTTTTAATACTGAAATATTATGTAAGAAACTTAAATAGCAATAATTTTGATGTATTGTGTGTTTTCTTTTTTTTTTGTGGAACATATGTACTATCCCTAAAAAAAATTGTTCTTATAATTGTTCTCATAAATTACAACAAAAATTATTTCAGACATTAAAACATATTACAATTTTTGATTATTCTATATAACCATTTTTAAAAAAAATTTCTTAAATTGTATAATTATGATTATAATATTATTTTTTATCATTTAAATATAAAATATCAATTTAAAATCATTTATAACTTGATTTTCTATTAGTAATGATGTGCTAGCAGATTACTTCTGGGACCTACAACCTCAAAAGCTGAGAATTGTGGGTATACTTTTGAAACAATTGGGAAAGTAGGTATTTTCCAAGTTTTTAATTGGCAAAAGAGGCACATTCAAGTTTTAAATTAGCAAAGTAGGCAACTTTCTCGTGGGTCCCGACATGTGTGGTTGGTTTGGGTTGATTTTGTGGGACGTATAATTTTTTTTTTTCACGAAAAAGTATTTTTATGGTGGGTGGGACCACCGAGTTGCCTTTTTCACAAAAAAAAACTTGCACTTACCTCTTTCACAATTAAAATCTTAGAAACGTCCTACTTCACAAATTAACCCTATACTTTTTTAGTTTTGCAAGGAATATGCAAATTAAATTAGAAAGTTTAAATTCGTTGCAGAGTGGGTTTGGCCTGCTTAAGAGGCAAATTGGAAGGTGATTCGATTAAATGGAGCTACAGTCATCTCAGTTTTCAACTTTTCATTTGGTTTGTTATGCAATATTTGTTATAGACTTATAGGTATAGTGATTGTTTTCATATGCAGTGGAGGCCCCCGTCTGACCGTATTCAATTCACAAGTTAGCATCGTTTGATTAATTTCCTTTTTTCAAAATTGATTTGGATAATATCCTTCCAATTTAATATATTTTTTTTTATTTGTCTCTCTTATATTTTCATTGATTTCATGAGCAATCGGAAAACTTTGTTTTTTTGAAATTAGTTGTTTCCTTATTGAGGTAAAATAAACATGTTAAAAGCAAAACCGTAGAAAAAAAAAGCACCTCACGCGAAACTGCTTTATAAACTATAGAGAAACCAAAGATTTCAATATACGTTCACAAAATGAAATACAAAGTTTATAAGGAACTCTCACAGTTGAACAAACTTGGCTAATATGGCCAGGTCCAGAATCTTGACGTCAAGATTATCCTCTATCTTGACGATACCGTCCGACCCGTCGATTCCGATCAGCTTACCTATAGACCCACGAAATTGGCCGCCGACGATTTTCACACGATCATTCTTCCTCGGAGGAACTATCTCCAGTTCGCTTGGGATGGCCATTATAGTGTCACCTTCACCGCTAGACCCGAGAGACACTTTACATGTTCCATCCTGAACAAAAGTCGAAAGTAAGGTATGTAAGCTTTCTCTATATGCTACTTTGATAAAACCGGAGTTAGTGATGAAAGGCTATAAAGACAAACCGAAACATCTCGGATGACCCCAACATCGCTGTCTTCCCCAGCCTTGTGTATGTCAACCAAAATTTCAGGCATGAACCATGCTTCGGCATCCCCACCTGTGTGGCATTCAGAATAAAACCTCCATAGAAATAGGAACTACTTTGCGTGTGAAACAATCAGTTAAACAAGACGATACCTATAACGGGAGACATGACATCGAGGCCAGTTCCGGGGGTCATTGGTTGTCCTCCGGGAGTTCCAGGTAAGTATGAAGTCGAGCTTGGTGTCATCGGTTGTCCAGGTGTAGATGGTAGGTAAGGACTTGGGGCATTAGCTGCATGAAAAAAGTTATGTCAGAAAGAGACTGACCAAGTAACTACAGCCAACGTTTTTTGGAAAAAGGTTCCATGGCATCTTACAATAGGTCGAACCATGATCTCTAGGTGTTCCCGCATCAGAGTAACTACCACCGGGAGTACTAGCCCATCCTGAGCCAGGAGTTGGTGCTTCGTATGCCCGTGAAGGAGGACTTCCCGGCTGGAAACAAGAGCCAAACAAACATTTTTAAATCTTAATCTTAACCAATACAAGACTACATAAGGTTGAAGGTAAAACCATAGATGGATAATTCTTTACCTGATACTGAGGACTCGTTCCCCAGGATCCCGGATTTCCGTCTTCCCAGTTATCCCTGATGCCATAACAACCATAATTTTGAGATATATCCAAGTTTTACTCATCAAGATTTTACCATTCTTACGAATGTTTCAGAAAACCAATTGCTGAAAAATGTAACAACAAACTTACCTAGGTGGACTCATAGGCGTGTATGGATTCCAAGCTCTATCACGCATGGGTGTCCTCATTCCATCATGGATCGGTGTAGCTGAAATTGGCAAAATATAAACAAAGATTTTTTTAAGTGTCATATCACATTAAAAAAAAAAAAGGATAGATATTGGATATTGAGCAATTCAAGAGCTAGAAAACGAACCTCCAGAGTCTCGCATTGGTGTCATATAAGGATGAAGTGGAGTCCGGGACGGATGCATAGGTGTTTCGCTTCCCATACTATACCGAGATGTATCTCTGCGTAGAATTCCGTTGATATAATCAATGTCCTTTATGATAATTGAATTCAAAAAATAACAAATGAGATAAATTAGTAGATTACCGAGACGGTGTAGTTGCAGACACATTATCTGATATTGCATCCCGAGCAACTGCATATAAAATTATTGTTAGAATCCATTCAACATGCAGCAATCCAGGAGCGGAAAAAAAGTGAAATACAAGGGCTTGCTTGCCTGTCACAATCTTCATCTCAAGTTCTACACGCACAGAATTTCCTTTCACTTCTACTACAGGTCCCCTATATCCCTTGAAAGGTCCTAGACGGATTTTAACAGTAGTACCCAACAACGAATCTTCTCCCCCTCCTCTTCCACCCCTACCCCTCCCTCCACCTGCATTTATAGATACAAATAGGAAAATGTGAAACTGTATTTCACCATTTCACAAAAAAAATATGCATGGCAATATTTGGTATAAGGCAATAAATCATTGTACTACCAGAAAACCGTACAAGTCATATACAGTGGAAATCATTGCCCTATCCTAGAGTAATAGTTAAGAGCAGCGGACCAGTGAAGAATGCAAATATCAACTAAACATAACATTTGGTTTTCTTGCTCATAGCCAAAATAGAAGAAATAAGAAGTCTGAACCTACCGTTATATCCCATGCCTCCGCCTCCGCCTCCGCGTTGAAATCTTCTTGGAGATGAGGGCACTGGGGCGGGTGCCTTGAAATTACTAAACCTTGACATGGAATCACCCTAGAGTAGAAAAGTTGCTACATAAGGTGAATATACAGTTTGATGAAACACATAACAAAATAGTGGCAACATAACCAAAAAACGCTTACATTTCTATTTGCACCAGAACGTGATCCACCAACAACAATACATGATGTGCATTTAGCGCAGATAAATCCGGCATGCTCAAGGTGATGCCGATCATATATAAATAAGATTCCTTTGTAAATATGCCTCACGGGACCTTGTTTACCCTAGTATATACACATTAATTGATATGAGATCAGTAAAGTTGAGCATGGTAACCAAAAATAAGCGGACTGCAAAAGTACTCACTTTGCTAGGACCCTCGATAACTCTGACATCATCTTTCACAGCAATGACATTTTTGTAGCGATCTTGAACACTTATTTTCCTATCAAGTTTGCATTTGATTTCTCTGAGTTTGACAAGAGCAACCTCTGGTCGGTCAGGAACACCTTTAAGAACCTAGGGACAATAAAAGAGAATTATTCCTAGATCCATGCGGTGTTTAGAACAAAAAAAAATATGCCAAATGAAATATCTTAAATTTTAGCAGCTGCGCCTAGACTTAATCATAGTTATATTCTAGGAAAGTTGGCAATTTACCTGAAAAGCTTCATTCTCTAGTCGTATAATTACTCCAAAGGTCATGTTACTGCATCAAAAAAATAAAGCATTCATACGCGTGTAAATGGGAAATATGCTTCACTTGAAGGGTGACTAGGCATTCCACTTACTCCAGAAGCACAAGATCATGAAGTTCAAATTCCCCAATTTTGGTAACACCAGTTGTCACTTCTGAGCTCTCAACAACATGATCAGCAAAGACACGGACCTACAAGTATATTCTCTTATGATTTAGTCACCCTACTACTAAACTCAATTCATATACAAAAGTTGGCTTACATGTTCTTTGGTTGTGTCAGACAGAATGATAAGCACATGCTGATCAACTTTAACAACCATCCCTGTTGCTCCTTCATGGGTCCCAGAAACAACCTTCACATGATTCCCAGGTTCAAAGTACTTGCAGAGCTCTTTCTCGTTTACAGCAAGAGGATCCTGCAACACAAAAGAGTCATGCTCGACCATTTTTCATGGCTGTATAATTTTATAATCATGCAAGCAGTTACGAAAAGCCAAAGGGTGTAAGGATGCTTACAGGGAGACCTTTCATTTCTGATCTGATAAGAACATTTTCTTCATCTACTTTCTCAACCCAACCCTTCAAGTTTTTTAGATCCCCCTTGATAACAATAACTGCATCACCCTTCATGAAATGACCTTTCTTTCTGTTTGCAAATAAAGTTGAGAGACCACCAAAGTCGCTCTCTCCATTTTCACTTGGTTTATTGAATTTTTCAAGTTCGTCAAAAGTTGGTGTAACATTCTGAGCAGTGATGGACTTCAATGATACTGTTTTGTACAGGAAACCATCTTTGAAAAGCATGCCACCAATATTTTCAAAGTAATCACCCGTCATGGAATCACGCCGGCGCTCCACACGTATATGCAATTCCCTATAGGCAGGGAACAAATTTTGAAAATTCAGAGGTTTTATAAAACATTATCCGTAACAGGATTTATAAAACAAAAGTACAATAAACAACTTCTAAAAGGAGTACCTCGCTTCATCAATGTTCATGAAACGTGGAGGTGGAACAAAGGCTTTTTTCTTTGCAACTTCTCTTCCATCCTGCAATTAGTCAACGTAAGTTTGCTGCATAAATATTTGTATGGTTGAAATGACTAGAGCACACTTCGAACACCGAATATGAGGAGAATCTTAGTAATTTCCTATAATCTAAGTCGAACTATTATTACTCTATTAGAAATGTTTACCAAAAACAAATAGCACCGTCTTTTTCTTAAGCATGGACAGAATTCATACCAGCTTAGAGGCTAGAGCCTGCAGATCAATTCTTGGGATTAACTTGACTGTGACTCTCTGACGCACATTATCAACATCAACCACCTACAAAGGCCTTACATGTCAGCAGTCTATGGGTCTGGATAGTTTTACCAATGAAAAACACACGAAAATGGATCATACCTTAGCAAGATCACCTTTATACGTCCCAATTTTCATTCTAACCCAAGTATCCCGAGATAGATCAATTGCTTTGCTTTCAACGGCAAGGACATCAGTCATTTCTCTTATAGGGACAAGTAAGATCTTCTGATTAGAATATATATTCCGCATGCCCTTGATTGCCTAACACAAGTTAAAGAGAAAACACAAATGCTGTCTTCACACCCAGGAACAACACTCATGAACACTATCACTGGCGCAGAATATCAAATTTCATACCTCTTTCACATGAGCTTCCTTGTCTGCTTCAACGTAAATATAATTTTTCAGATGGTCAAGGGCAACAACAGATCTGATCTGCAAATCTGATCCTCTATCTATGAACTTTTGCATTAGACAGACCGCAACCTCCCTTTCACGGCCAATCTGACATTGCAATGTGAAAATCAGGAAGAGTCAATTCCAAGCACCACAGACACAGAACATTAAAAAGCAAAGAAGAAGAAGAAGCAAGACTTCTAACTTCCAACGTAAAACCCGTACCGCACATTTCACCATCCACAGTTTCGGATCACGGACTGATGGCAAAAGCGCTTGCTGGTCCACCTCTGTAGCTTCTTCATCATATTCTTCATGATGCCTAGAGAACCGCTCTTGAATCCTCCTCTCGAGATCTTCCACATCCTCATCGTTTTCCTCTTGAAAACCCCGTTCGTGATACCGTCTTCTATCAACACGCTCATCAGGAAGGTCGGTAGCATGTTCTATGAAATCTGCATCAAAACCATAAACAAAAACATTCAACTACGGATCGGATGATTATGGATGTTGTGAACGAGACCATATCCATAGCTTATCAATGGTGACTTCAACGTTCAGGATAATTTATCAGCAGAGAATCAATCTCAATCACACTAAAAATCAAAACCCCAACTTGTGACTGGCAAGAACACTAATTTATAAAATAAATCAATCGGTCCCAACGAATCCAATTCCGAAATCTTACCGTCTTCTCCATCCTCTTCTTCCTCTTCATCCTCATCATCAACCTGGTGTGCTTCGTTGTCTAAGAAGATGGAAGCTGAAGACTTCTTTCTCTTAGCTCCTCCTCCTCCTTTTCCTTTACGGCCACCATAATCTTCATCATCGTCATCGTCTTCTTCCTGAGAATCCTCATCCGCATAATCATCAACATAACTCGATCTTGCTCTCTTCTTTTTCGAGCCGCCGCCGCCGCGACTCCCTCTTTCTTCTTCCTCCTCATCTTCCTCCTCCTCTAATTCCAATCCATCGTAGTCTTCGTCTACATCATCGTCTTCGTCTCTGTGGCGCGGCATGGTCTGATTACAGAAATTAGGGTTTCTGATCTGCGATCCTCAAACCTAAATATCGCAATTGCTCTCTCTCTCTCTGTCTCGCTCTCTCTGGCTGCTACTACGCCTTTTTACCTTGTTCCTTGTTCGTTTGCAAGAGAGAAGAGAACCCTAGAAAATGTCCGAGGAAATGAAAAGGGGAAAATATTTCGAAGAGGCGGTTGTTTTAAGATAGAACTGTACCGGACCGGAACGGACCGGAATCACGGTTTAATACTGTGTTCCGGAAAAAAAAAAAAAGATTTATAGCATTTAAAAAAAAAAAAAACTAAAAAAGGAAGAAGAGATCTCTTTACTTCTTCGAATTCGATCGTTACTAGAAGCAGCGACCACGACATTGGTCGTGGGAGGTTGTGAAGAAGAAAGTTAAAAGTCACACCGAATAAAGTGGGGACACGATCTTCTTCTTCTTCTTCTTCAACCTATTGGACATTGCTTCGTCTTCCCTCTCTCCTCTGTGTCACGATCGATCAATAGCAGCATCACTTCTTCGTTTAATCCAATTGAAACTGTTTGTAAGCGCTGACTGATTTTCGAGCCGACGATGGAGAGATCGGCGTCGGTGGGTATCAACGACGGCCGATTTGGTGGCAGTCATTTCTATTCTCCATCTTTTTCTTCGTCTTCTTCCATGAGACATGTCAATTACAGGTAAAAGAGATATGAGCTTGAATTGATTCTTGTATTGAATCTTATGTGCTTAGGAGGTTTAGTCCAGTTTTTGGTTGTTGATTAGATTTGGTAACGCGTTTACTAAAATTAGGTTTTGTGATTTAGGGGAAAAAGATTGTTATGTCATTTAGTGAAATTTGGTGAAAACCCTTTTCTTCTTTCGTCCACAACTATGAAAAGATAAAAAAAAAAAAAAAAAAAAAAATTTGGTTCATCAGGGGTATGTATGTCTACNAAATTTGGTTCATCAGTGGTATGTATGTCTACTTGATGGTTTTTGTTATGTTGATTTGAGTGCGAATCTAATGAGCGCAAGAATCAGTAGTATGTATTGTTGATGCTGTGTTCTTGAAAAGAATGAACAAAAAACGCCTTGTAATTTTCTTGCAGTTGTGGATCTTGTGGCTACGAACTAAACCTGAGCTCGACGAACCGGATCACGTCTTCGATCGGATCCAAGTACGGCAAATCCATGAAGAGCGGAATCATATCCTTCTTCAACATTGACGAAGGAAGATTCAGTCAGGTAGATGAGTTCCAGTGCATGCCACACTTGTCAAGATACTCTTGGGGTTTGTTCAGACGCAGAATCAAGCTTCTCTGTCGAAAATGTAGCAACTATATCGGCGATGCCACTCAGGAGAAGACTCCTGAGTACGCACTTGTAACACAAAACTCAGTTCCGTTGTCGCCTAGGAACGGTGGTGTCGCTGGCACTGTTATGAAGTATGATATCAGAATTCGCTCGCTTCAGCCTTCTTCCGCAGTCGCTTCACTGTGAGTGCTTTATTCAACTGCTGTATATACCCGCCGCGATATTCTACAACAATCTTCAGTGTTTCACAATTGAGATCCTCTTCCAAGTGTTTCTTGTATCAGTCTTGCTACTGTTTTGTTAAAAAGGTGGGTTTGGCTTTTTGATTTGTATATAGTTGTAACAATTTGCATTTTGTTTCTGCAGAAAACTTTTAAGCTGAAACTTTTAGTGTCAAGAGTAAAAAAAAAGAAACGATTATTTGTGTGATAGTAAAATTTTAGTTTGAGCCAAGCATCCACCAGATTCTGTATGTATCGATGGTAAACTTTTAGTTTCAAATGTAAATTTTCTCTCTAAGAGTTAAATGCAAAAGGTTGAACCAGAAGGAGGTTTTATCATCATTCTGTAATAAACATATCAATCACTTCACTAAATTATTGTGCTGTTAAAATTCAAAACCTAACAAAGTCTTTTGTACCATAAACTCACTCAGAAATCATATGACGTAATAACAGAAAACAGAATCACGCGTGATTCTAAGGTTAATTCGTGGAGCCCAAAATAACAGAAATCATTTCGACTCCCGGCAGCGGAATTTATTTTTAGGTTTTTATTTTTCTACAACAACAATATTTGTGGGCTTTATATAACACAACTTGGCCCAACGGCTCAATTGAGTGGCATTAGTGATTAAATATAGTTTTACATACACTATTGTCAACAAGTTCTGCTGTCGCACACAGGCTTATTCCCAACCTTCAGGTTCAAACCCTGGCAGCAGATTACCTTTTTATATTTTTTAGTATTGTGGAAGAGTGTTGTTTCCAACCATCACCTCTTCTCCCGCATGTCCTCAAGCGTTAAGGATTCATGGAATAAGTAGAAAAGCTTTGGTCTTTGTGTATAGCATTACTTGGTTGATATGTTGGTCATCTTTGCAAAAGTATGTTTCTTTGAATCTATGGATAGATTTGATTTTCGTTTCTAAAATTTAGGTTGTGAATTTTAAGACTTTTTCCAAACAATTGATGTTTCAGATATTTACAAGAGAAGAGAGCATTGGTATGTACGACTAGCACTTGAGGCGCACATATGATCTGTATAATAGATCTGTCTGATATTGTTGGGTATGTAATTATGTATAAGTGAGCCGGTTCAATGAGAATCTAAAGGAAAGATCAACCCAATAGTCTCACAAGGAGGATCATTAGTCTTGGTGTTTTAGTCTCTCGATCAAGTCAGGGACATACCAAGACATTTAACCGAACAAACATATTTGCGGAACTGGCTTCCAGTTTCTACCGACCTCAACTCTGTGGCAGGGCGTGAAGAATTTTACACCAACAGCTGATGAAACTTTGTGGCTGCCATGCCGAAGATAGACAAACGCTACTACCCTAAGGTATTTTAGGTTTTTAATTTAAATCTCAGTCCTTGGTATATATATGAGCAAACATTATATTTGTATAAGGTTTTAGATGTTTGTCATATACTGTAATTAATTTTTTACTGTATTTCATATCTTCGACTTGGTGTTGTTACATGTGCGTGAAGTAACAAAGTCTTCTACAAATGAGTGAAGTGTGGCTGATCAATAGCATGGAGAAGCAAGAAGATCATCCACTTGAAGCTTATGATGTGGTCAATTATCGATCTCTCAGTGAAAGGGAAATGAGATTTCCGGACAAGCAATATCTAACTGAAGAGGGCACTTAAATATTTATCGGCCGAGGAATGGATCAACTTATCTGGGTAATGCTACCTTCAAATGGGATAAATAAACAATCTGATTTGTATATGATATTTCCAGCTTATAAAACGTATGGGAAAAATGAATGTGAAAGGACATAAAACTTCAGGAGTGGAGATAAAATATTTTGGAGTAAGAAGGATATTTGTAAAATTGTGTCTTCTGATATATCATGGTTTTTATGGGTTTTTGCCATGATATAAGTTTTACTTATAGAGTCTTTTAAGTGTTTTTGGAGTATTTTCTAGTGTTTACAGGTCCTAGATGTATTTGGAGCTTATTTGGGGATTTCTGCTGGAAAACAAGACAAACTGGTGTTCACAGACATTGGTGTCGATCGACACCAGTCTGGTGTCGGTCGACACACACTACAGGATGAAAATCCTGCACTTTGGAAGAATTACAGCTTTGACCCAAAAGTTCTGCTTATTTGCAAAACTGCCCCAAATCGTGTTTTTAGGTTTATAAGTCATTGTTTAGGCTTCTTTTACTTTGTATCTTATTTTCTATTGAGACTTGAGAGAGATTTGTAGCAGAGCTTGGGAGAGAGAGATCATACTCCTTCAGAGAAGATTTTGAACTCCATCAACCTCTATTCTTATTTCTTTATGCAATCTATTTATTTCATGATGCTTGTCTCAATCACCATGTCTGAGTAGTTTGTTTGTTAGGTTTAGGATCTTTCAAAGATTGAAGAAGAATTGCAATTGTTTAGGATAATCTTTAGGGTTTTTCATCTAGATTGTGTTTAATGCTTATTCTAGCTTCATGAATTAGAATCTGATCTTAGGACAACTGATAGATGCGAAAGTGTTATTGATTTCCTGAACTATCTTAGATGAGCAAAGTTTCTATCTGCAAAGGAATTTGGTTTAGGAATTTTGTGAACAATTGAACCTGAGATTAATGCTTGTTTAGTTTATAGGATTTTCAACAACAGTTGAAATTCTAGGATTTAGACATAGATAATCTTCGCAACAAAAGTTGGTCGATTTTACATTAGTGTTCATGTTCGAGAACGATGCTTTATTAATATCCTAATAGCTTTTACTCTGCAATTCAGATTCAACCTAAGAATTTCCCAAGGCCTAACCTTTGTCTCTCTGAATTTAAACTCTTTAATCGATCACTTGCTACTTTTATTTACTTGTTTTTGCATTACATTTGTACTTACTTCTCTTAGCAATCTTTGAATATGAGAATTTATTGTGCAACAACTGACGTTTGGAATTCGATACCCTATTGCTACAATTGATTTGCTGTGCACTTGCAGTAGAATTAATAGGGAAAACTTAGACCTATCAAGTCTTTGGCGCCGTTGCCAATCGTCTCTTTTCGTTGCCANTGTTTTGTTACTCACGCGCAGGCCAATCGAGATGAACAGGTCAATAATTTTGAGAGAAGATGTCGATGGCAATCTGGTTGATAGAGAGGGAAACGGGCGCAATGAAGCAGGGCAGAAGCTTGATAATGCTGGGAATGTGATTGAAGAAGCACCTGCAGCTCTACCTGCAGCTGCGCAAGCTCAACACATGGTCAATAATGTCGTTGCACCTGCAGCTCCACAAACTCAGCCTGTACCGAATCGCACACTTGGAGACCACAATAGGCCTGATTTGTTCTATGCTAATCGGTCTGCGATTCGACCTCCTTCGTTTCAGAGGAATGACTTTGAGCTGAAACCTGCATACTACACTCTTGTGGGTCAGCATCTCTTTCATGGTCTTCCTCATGAACACCCCATGGACCACATTGAGAAGTTCGAAGGTCTGGCCAACAGCATCAAGGCCAATGGAGTCAGCAGTGACTACCTTTTCTGCAAGCTGTTCCCATACTCTCTTGCTGGGGATGCAGCTTACTGGTTGAAGCAGTTGCAGCCAGGATCTTTGACTAATTGGGATGACACCAAGAAAGTCTTCTTGAATAATTTCTTTGATGATGCAAGGTCTGAGGAGTTGAGAAACTGAATTTCACAATTTTCCCAAGGACCAACTGAGGCATTCAAGGCTTCTTGGGTGAGATTCAGGTCATACCAGAGAGACTGTCCACACCATGGTTTCACTGAATTTCAGCTGCTGGGCATTTTCTTTAGAGGAATTGATTGGAGGTATCAGATGGCTCTTGATGCTGCAAGTAATGGTAATTTCAATACCAGATATCCAGATGAAGCTTACCAGCTTATAGAGAACTTGGTATCTAGTAATAGTACTAAGAATGCTGATTTGGAGAGGAAGATGCTTGGTGGAAATCTGGATGGACCCCAAATTGCTGCAGTTAATGCTAAGCTTGACTCTATGCATAACCTTCTTGTGGGGAAGAAGTTAGTCAAATTTGCTGCAGAGGTGGAGTCTTTTGAGCCAGTAGAGGAGTCACAAGAAGAAAATGTTAACTAAATTAATGGAGCTGGTTTTCAAGGACAGAGATGGGGTAATCAACAGGGATCTGGTTCCTCTTACCAGAAGCCTTTTCATAGCAACAAATTCACAAGGACTTATGGTTCTTCTTCTTACCAGAAGCCTCCTAAACAAAACAATGAGATCAAGTCCATGCTGGAACAGATTCTGGAAGGTCAGCAAAAGATCACTGTGGACTTCAATGGGAAGATTGATGCCTTATACACTGATTTGAATGGAAAAATTGAGTCTTTGAGCACTCATGTCAAGAAGTTGGATATTCAAGTGGCCCAAACTGCTGATTCTGTTAAGAGACAAGAAGGATTCCTTCCTGGAAGAACTGATATCAATCCCAAGCGCTCTTGTCATGCTGTTCTGGTGGAAACAGGAGCTAATTTGGTGGATTTTGAAGATATTTCGGGTGGTTTTCGAGCTGCAGAAGTAGCGTTGAGAGACACTGCTCAAGAGTGTCGATCGACACCTCCAGAACTGGTGTCGGTCGACACCAGTGTTATACCAGACGAAATTCTGCAAATTTCAGGTTTTGGGGCAAATTTCTGCAAATTACAGCACTCGCCAGATCTTCCTGAAACCTCCAAATTAGATGCAGAAAGAGTCCATAAGCCTAAAATTCCTTACCCTAAGGGTCCTAGGAAGTCTAAACAAGAGATTGAAGAAGCTAAGTGCAAAGCTATCATGGATAAGCTTATGCTTGAGATTCTTCTTGTTGATGCAGTCACTTTTTCACCTGCACTTAAGAGATATGTCAAGAGAATGGTGATGAATGGTGTGAGTCCTGAAGAAGGAGCTTTGCTTACCAGAGACATTACTGCAGTTATCTTGAGTACATTACCCAAGCAGAAGAAGAAGATAAAGGTCTCTGAAGAAGTTAGTGTTGTAACTCAGAACAAGGTTCCATAGAAGCTAGAAGATCCAGGAAACTTTGTGCTAGATTGCTCTATCTCAACAAGCAAGTTTCCACATTCTCTTTGTGATCTAGGTTCAAGTGTTAACTTGATGCCTCTATCTGTTGCTGCTAGTCTTGGAATGACTGATTTCAAGCCCACTAAGATCTCTCTTATCCTAGCTGATCGATCCAGAAGAACCCCACTTGGTGTCATAGAGGATGTTCCACTCAAGATTGAGGGTCACTTGATTCCTTCAGATTTTGTGGTTCTGGAATACAATGAAGAGCCTACAGATCCTCTTATTCTGGGAAGATCATTTTTGGCTACAGCTGGTACCACCATTGATGTAAAGAAAGGGAAGATAGAGCTGAATTTGGTGATATTGTCATGCACTTTGACATGGATGAGTTAAGGAGAAAGCCCACCATTGATGGTCAGAGCTTTTATGTGGAAATTTGCAAGGATGAAGATCCAGTCAAAGAGCATTCAGATGACATTACTGCTGGGTATGTCAAGGAGATAGATTATAGTGAGCATGTAAACAAGGTGGATGCTGGGAATGAAGCTTTAGTTGCAGCACATGTCATAGCTCAAAAGCCTCCAATAAAGCAAAGGTATGCACTTCCTGCACTCAGTTTAAAACCCCCTGATATCATCAATAAGAATTTCAAATGTCCAAAAGCTAT
>OVBJ01001835.1:0-23417 GCA_900406535.1 Noccaea bulbosa
AATCATGCTTAATCATATTAATAACGGAATTAAATAAGAAGAAACATAAAAAGTTAGTCAAAGATATGATAAATGACATTCAAACTTACCTTCTTTACTTTTGGCATGTATGACTTGTGTTGAATAAGGAAAGTACTGTTAGTTCATCTTTGACTATGAATAAACCTCTCTTTAAACGTTCGGTTAAGTCCGGTTATGTTTTTACGTCCTCATCACCAAAATGACAACAGATTTTTTTAGATATTAATCTTCGTGATTACTGATTCTTTGTATCTATACACACATTCTTGATACATTCATGGTTTGATTGTCTTTTAGAAACTTACTGATCCACTTGCTTCTGAAAAAAAAAGAAAATCACACATAAAGGTCTTTAATTTTGTTTCCTACCTATAATAATATCTCCAACTCATTTCATTCTCTTGAACCCACAAAGAAAAAAAGGTAAAATAAAACAAAAATTAACAAAGAAGGAGAAGCTAAAAAAATGTCCTCTTCTTCATCAAGAAACGCCTTTGAGGATGGCAAATACAAAACAGATCTCTTAACAATAGACTCATCATCTCGCTGCTGCAAAACAACCCTGTCTTCTTCTCCATCTCCGCCGAAGCAGCTGTTGGTGGCGACGCCGGTGGTTGAAGGAGAATATCCGGTGGTGATGCTCCTCCATGGTTACCTTCTTTACAACTCCTTTTATTCGCAGCTTATGTTGCATGTCTCTTCCCATGGATTCATCCTCATCGCTCCTCAGGTTCAATTTACACTGATTTACAAATTCATTAGCCACTGAAATTTTGATTACGGTTTGTATAGTATAACATATTCACTCACATAAATTAGACAGTAAATCTTGAGAAAACGTGGAAAATTAGGGATATTCAAGATGAGTAAATGAAAAACCTAGGTATTACTATAAGTAGGTCCATGTATTTAGAGATTGTAAACTGAATCCAAAATCTTAATAATACGTTTATTGACTTGTTAAAAATTGGAGAAAAAAAAATATTAACAAAGATATATCTATATCTCACCTAAGTGGAGTACATGATGCCACGATTTCCTGGGTTTTAATTCTGAAACCTTTTGTTTGGCTCTTATAAAATCTTAGACAAGAAGAAAAGTAACAACAAAGATGCAAATCGACGGGTCCACTTGATGTCTCAATTTTTGTCTCAACTTGGAGTATAATTTCACTATAATCTTTAAGAATTAACTCTCTTTTTCTAACAACTCTAAGAATCATGTAATTACACATTTTTAGTTGTAAAAAAAATTTCTTGGATCTAATATTTATTCTTTAACAGTTATACAGCATCGCCGGACCGGACACGTTAGACGAGATCAAATCAACGGCGGAGATTATTGATTGGTTATCCGTCGGACTTAACCACTTTCTTCCACCACAAGTAACCCCAAACCTATCAAAATTCGCACTCTCCGGCCATAGCCGCGGCGGCAAAACCGCGTTCGCAGTCGCCTTAAAGAAATTCGGATACTCCTCGGATCTAAAGATCTCGACATTGATCGGTATAGACCCGGTCGATGGAACCGCGAAAGGGAAACAAACCCCTCCTCCGGTTTTAACCTACGAACCAAACTCATTTGACCTAGACAAAATGCCTGTACTTGTGATCGGTTCGGGGCTCGGTGAAACCGCCCGAAACCCTTTGTTCCCGCCGTGCGCACCTCCCGGAGTAAACCACCGTGAGTTCTTTAGGGAATGTCAGGGTCCGGCGTGGCATCTTGTCGCCAAGGATTATGGGCATTTGGACATGCTTGATGATGATACAAAAGGGATTAGAGGGAAAAGTTCTTATTGTTTGTGTAAGAATGGTGAAGAGAGAAAACCAATGAGGAGATTTGTTGGTGGAATCGTTGTTGCGTTTTTGATGGCTTATTTAGAAGGAGATGATTCTGCATTGGTTAAGATAAAAAATGGCTGTCATGAGGGTGTTCCTGTCGAAATTCGAGAGCTTGAAGTGATTATGTAAAGAAAAGTAATGTTGTGTCGCTTTTGTTGCTTATGAAGTTACAATGTAAACTCTTTACCTATGTAACGTAACCTCATTGCTCGTAGAGTTAACCACATAGTGTTTTTGTATACTAAAACCACCCAAGAATAAACAGAAACATAAATTTGTTCCCCTTTGTTCCTCCGATTTTGCCATCACCATAGCTTACAAAACGAGAATATTATGTAATTTACATATTTTTCTACCACAAAGACCCATTCTATCTTCCACGGTAGAAAAAAAAAACACCACAATAAAAACAGAGAATACAAATTTGCCGCATTAGTTCCCATGTTCATTCTGACTTTACCCCCAAGACTATACCTTAATTCAACATATGTGTCTCCTATCAGAAGCAATGGATAGAAGCATGGAAACACCTTGTGTCCAAAGATCATATTCCCTTTGGCTTTTGCACTCAAATTCGATCACTCTTTTCTCCGGCGTCTTTAGCCCAAAATACCTCAAATTCTCTCCGCCCTCTAGCAATTCGCGGCCAGGCCACGCCGGTAATCCCTTGACCAATTCCACCACCACATCTATATAGATAAATCCACAAAGCATTTTAGTTATAGACCAAAAAGTTAAGACTCGTCTTCAAAAGACATGTCTAATAGAATAATCATTAGACTACCATTACTTTGTTTTCTTGTAATTTGTTAAAAAGACATAAAAAGAAAAAAGGAAAGAGACCAGTATACGAAGCTGATAAGTTAATATTTTCATGAAAGTTTTGGATCTATCTTTAACTTTACGATCTACGATCTAATAATAGTCTCTTTAAACTTCAAAACCTATTCCACAGTTAGTACCTTTTTGACCTTTTGATCTTATAGAGTTCGCATTAAAGATAAAGAAAGAGTAAGAGATAAGCAAAGCATCACTAGTTCACTCACCCTTTTTCTTCTTTGTATAGGTCCCACCAACATGTTTGCTCTTCGTCTTCAACATTACCTGCGCAGTAAAGATAAAAATGCGCATTAAAACAATAGAAGTTGATAATTTGTAACTAAAATATACAATCCAAATTGTTTTTACCTGTTTTGTTCTATTTATGTATACTGAAACAACTTTCCAGTGAAGATCGCCTGAATAAAAAAAGTGATTGATAGAACATTATTGTATATTCAAGAACTAAGTAGTACTTGCGATGAAATAAATTGTAACGATTATAAAGACATTAACCAACCTTTGCGTGTGCGTTTAAGCAATTCGCAACCTTTAGCAAGCAATTCTCTACTACAAATCCCGAGAAAATTATCTTCAGGAGCTAAATCGCCTCGGTAACCACCAACACCGCCGCCGCCTACACCGCCTTTTGGTATTCCTTTATCTACCGGAATCACAGCTGCAATGTTCCATACCTCCTTCAATGCCCTTGCCTTCAACGTTGCAGCTCCTCTCAACGCTACACATTTTAATAATAAAAAGGTTTATACGTAGAATTTGTACTAGTAACAAAAACAAATTTACGGTCTACAGACAAAAGTGAGAACTAAACGGTACCTGTTGCCGCAGCGGCGGTCAATGTCATGATATCTCCGGCGGAACGAACGTTGACCGCAGAACTGACAACAGACGCTAAGTGCTCACGATCGGCTCCCATAATCTCTGCAGCTTCCACACACTGAGCCGCCACCAAAGTCGCGGCTGAGGCAACCGCTGAATCAGTTTTGGCCACTTGCTCGTCATTTCCAGAACTCGACTGAGAAGCGGTGGCTACAGCGATAGCAGCCACTGCTGCGGCGACGCCAGCTACAGATACAGCCGCGTGGAGCTGTGCGTTTTGTGCACGCGTCTCCTCTCTTTTCTTCTCCTTCCGGTCCTTCAGCCAGCGGCCGACAGTTTTAGATCCTCCAGGGACGGCGGACGGACCACGTACGTGCCCACTAAATGACGGGCTTACACGGTAGAATTGCTGGACCAATATTTTAAAATTAGTACTCGTTAAAGCAAAACCGGTCCCAATGCAGATTATCGATTAAAGATTCACAGAACTCCTTTTTGTTATAAAAATAAATTATTTTTCTTTTCTCGTGTAATTTCCTAGTTGAAACTTGAAACGAAGCAAACTAATTTATTTTCTTTTCATTTTTCAAGAAAAGCTATTCTAAAAATATACTACCATTGTGAAAAAATGAAAAATATTTATACAAAGTATTTTTACTAATGAGGGTGTGAAAAAAAAAAAAAAGACCGAGGTTTTATGAACATAGGCCACTCCATACTTGGGTCCAAAATCATAAATGCTAACAATTGTATTTTGAACATTTCTTTCATGTAGTTTAATATTTTCATACTAAAACTAATTCTTATGTATTTGTAGGAAGAATAATGAGGTGGAAAATAGACCGTTGTGTATATAGGCCAGCCTATATTTGGGTCCAAATCCATAAATGCTAAACAACTATACTTTTTCTGAAATAAATACAAAAAATTGGATAAGAGACTTTAATAATAGAGACAATAATACTGCTCAACTTATAGTAAATTAGATTGACAGAGAAAATGCTTGGGACGAAGAGAAAGCCTGAGCCCTTGTGTTCCTCTGTTTTTCTTACTCTACTGCTTCTCCTTGCACTTTAGCCTTTTAGTTTTGTCAACGTGTTTTATTAATTTACAATATAGACCCAAATTTTAGATCTATCTCACAGATTTAACTCACCTAATCTTTCTTCTATGACACTAGTCCAAACATTTAACAAATCACAAATTCAGATGTCAGAACTCAGAACAATCCACTGATTTAGGAATAATTTTTTCTTGACACAGAAAATCTTTCCACTAGATTTTGGATGCTAGTTCTCGTGTTTCTAAAACCGGTTCAAGAATTTTAACTGACCTTAAAGTCGTCTATGTCGGAGGGAGAGATCGGAGGACTGTCGGTGAAAGAGCTATGTGAAAGTCTCCCTGAGGTCCGTGGTGATGAAATCTCCGGCTGTCACAAGGGAAAAAAAACATTATATTATTTTAAATTAATTATACAGTATATGAAAAATAGTGAAAAACTATAATATGAGTTTCTTATGTTTGATAAATGTGGTCATGAATCACGTGACAATATTTATTAGTATGATTTCTAATTTTTTTTTTTTTTGAGAAAAATATGATTTCTAAGCTTTTCACGCTAAAAAAAGTACTAAGAATTTAATTAATTTCTTCAAAATACGATGACGTTTTGGTTAGAGAATACTTACAGACTGAGCCATGATACGTTCCATGACCATTAAAGAAGTTTCCGACGAAGCGAAAGAGAAAGTGTTTCCAGAAACGACGCCGTTCTCTTCATCTTCCGGTACCAAAGTGACGTCAGAAGCGCTCTGGATCTCTGAGAAACGCATTTGCGGCGGTTGAGAAGTCGGAGATGCCACGACGGCTCTGGAAACTTCCGATGCGGAAGCGCTCCACGTGCGTGACAAAAACTCCATCGAATCCAAAGGCGTTTCAGGCGGTTTAAACGCCGGATTAAACCTCCATTGATGTTCTCCAAACGTTTTACCTTTATGGTCCATGTCTAGCAAAAGTGAGAGAGAGAGAGAATATGAGAGAATGGGGAAGTTATGTGAAGCTTTCGTGGTATTTAAAAGCGGACACGAGAGAAATTTGATTTGGCGGTTGAGGTACAGTTTAGCTGCTACGATTGGATGTGATTGTTATGCTAAACTAACACGTGGCCCTATCTTAATGGGATGATGTTAATTACTACTTTTTTTTTTTTTGAACAAAGGCTTTCAAATGTTAATTACTACTTTACTACTTTAGTTTCAGTCCTATCTTAATGGAGTAGTAATTAAGTGAATTACCATGCTAATCAATTGTAGACTACCGTCAAAAGGTTCCTCTAACTTGTACTAGTAATAATTTTCTTAAAAACTATAATAAAATTCATATTATCAAAAACCTAGACTCCATGTGGTAATCTTTTCATAGTTTTGATCATTATGTATTCATACATTAATATGAAAAATTTATTACTCAATAATTAATTTTACTGATTAGGAGGTACAGTTACAATATTTATTACTTCATAGTTCATACTCATAATAGTATTGCATATGGGAAGAATGATGGTGTAACGAGCTCTATAATCTTGGCCACTTCAACCACTAAAACCGAATCACCTGTTATTAACAAAGTTTTCCGAGTTTAATAATCATTTTAGATTATAGAACCAGCAAGTTTAATTTTATCATCGGATCGGATCCTAAACTAGATTAATGACCAGATAAGGGATTTATCTGTCCGACCCTTAAAACGTTGTGGTCTAAACAAATCTTGAGACTACGATAGTATATACATCGTCGTTTTTTTTGTGCACAAAAAAAAATAAAATACATTGTCGTTTTTTTAAAGCCTATATACATTGACCTGAAACTCGAAGAAAGAAGAAAAAAAAAAGAATTAGCTCAAATATAAATGTATAGTGGGGGAGTGGAAAAATCAATAATGTGCACGTGGAGGCGTGACTGGGGCACGTCATCATATGGAACCACAAATCTAATGTTTGTAAGGTTATGTCCGTGACAAGTCAGAACACTCTTCACTACCTTCTCCTTTCAGCTTTTTGTCTCTTGTTTATGTTCTTCATTTTCCTTTTATTTTCTATTTATATAAGAATGATCATTTAAACGATTTCAGTCTACTCAATTTCCCAATTTGAGACGCACAATTAAAACGGTTCAGACTTTTTCATAGTGTATGCTCGGAGGAGCCTCAATATTTGATCCATTTTGTTGATTTAAGGTTATTCGATAAAAGTTAAACTTAAACTTTATATAGATGAATTATCTTGTTATATGGGACAAACCCAAAGAATTTTCTCGTGGGTTTCACTTAATAATAACGGGAAGTCTGTCTTTTAAAGAATCTAAACACTGTCTTGGTCTTGAAGAAATATGAAATAAATTATTTGTTTTATAAGAAAATATGTCATACTCGTAAGAAAAAAAATAGTTGTTAAATGAGAATGTTTGCAGCCGAAGGTTTAGAACTAAAGCTCTTTAGCCTTTTCGGCACGCGGGTTCACATTCAAGTTTCAACTCATAGGTGTATAAAAATCACATTTTATATTTAACCGGAAAAATACTAATATATATCACCAACTCACAATTTGAATACATGCGAAGTTGTGAAAAAATCATGAACTTTGATGATCAACTCGTCTCGAGAATTTTGATAGACATTTTTACTATAAATTCTCAAATAAGCATCAATAATTACATAGCGACCCCAAAATCAGTACCAAGTTTATTAACTTATTTGCTGTTTTTAGTTTTTGTACACGGCACACAATTACACAAATAACATGTTCCCTTCATTTGAGGTAATGAGAGGATAGAAAAGACAGAGAAAGGTATCAATGTACGAGGGTGTTGGTAAGATATCCTTGTCAGCATCAATTTTTTTAATAATCGAATATAGTATATATATAAATTTTAGGTTAATACCAGTAAATGATCTTATTGGGTAATAAAAAAATTGTTAAATGATCTAAATCCAAGCTAATTTAATTTTTTAAAGAGTTTCTGTTATATAATTATATATACTATAACGTATAGGTTTTATTAAATATGGGAATTAGAACAATTAAAACCATTACAGGGTTCATAAACCCAGAGAACATAGCATCATACTATGAAACTAGGTGGACGTGTAGCTTTTCGAGGGATTCAATCTTGAAGCTAGGAAAGACCTCCCATGGAAAATATGGTTGAAATATGTTGTCTCTTGTGATGTTCTTGGAGATATCTCGAGCAAGCGAATTGGCTCTTTATATTTTCAGTTTGAAATTACATCGGATAATTTAAGAAGATTGGGCTGGGCATAACCTGGGCTGGGCAAAACCATATTTTGTCTAACGGGAAGTCTATACATGGGCTGGGCATACATTAGCATTCTTCACCTAAACGATTAAGGCCGTCATATCCATTTAAGAAGGCTTCAAAAATGTCTAATTAGTTAAAATAAATTCATAGAACCGAATTACTTGATTTGATGAATCTAGTGTCTATGGATCTTTTTACTCACATAAAAGTCTTATTTTTGTTCTTCTATATCGCTTCTTGTTCTCGAGTACGAGGATCAGTGTGAGATTTGGAAGAAAACCCCCATTTATAACCCAACAAAATCAGGAACTAGAGTTTGAACAATAATTTTGAGAAATTAGTATAAACATAGAGGAATAAAACACTATTTTCCATTATCATTCACCCAAAACAAAAATACAATGTGAGCTTCACCATATATTTATATACACACAATAAAACCATATAATATACATTTATATGATTAGCAAATACTTGGAATAAATAATCTGGATTCTTCTGACAAATCCATCAAAGTCTCTTCCACTAACTCTTCCAGCAACTTCAACTCTATTTCTTCTCCCATTGAATCCATCTCCAACCCCAAACCCTCCGGCGAACCAAGCTCCGCCACTTCAATCCTCACCACTTTATTCACCGCCAAACTGCTCAAGTCTCCGTCTTCATCCCACCACCGATCTTCCACTCTTCCGTTACCCGTCAAACATTCTTGCATCCGGTTTATCAAATAAACCTGCAATGTCTTGCCAGAGAGAATCACAGAACTTCTACGAGGCGGTCCGAGATAGCTCGGTGTTAGCTCCAAGAGCAGTGCGTTAACGAGGTCGAACACTAGCTTCTTCACGTTCGATCCGAGTCTTTGCTGTTCCGTTGAGTCTTCTGCATAGCTGTTTCTCAGAGAAGGGTCTAGTGGACTCTCTGAGGAATGCCATTTAGACAAAAGATTGTCTAAGACCGACCAAGACGATGACGATGATGACAAAGACTCTTCGTCGAGCTCAGCTGCTGATAAGAGAGCGTTGATGAGTAGACGCAAGTCTTCTTCTTCGTTTCTTGTTGTAGTAGAGCGCTTTGATGAGTAGCACCGAGCTACTGTTGAGTCTTCCAACGAAAAGTTTCGACCAATGGAGCCTATCGGAGGCGATTTGCCTAACAAGTTGGATCTCATGGACATCATCTCCGGTTCTGTTATTCCAAGATTTATAAGTTCCAAGATTTGGAATCGATTAAAGAAACAAAAAGTGAAGCCTTTATAATGAAAGCATACCAAGAGAAGAGGAAGATCTGTTCAAGATAGAGGAACTGAAAAAGATTCCATCATCCTCATCAAAAGAAGTTTCCAAGACCGAAATCGGGCTCGGGTCATCTAGCCATTCGCTAGAGTTTCCGAAAGTTGCCGGCTTTGCAATTGATAAGCCTCCCTGTTAAGATAAACACAAAGAAGATAAGTATCAGTAAAAAGAGAATGCAACAGCAACAGATGAAATGGATTGAAATCTGCTAAAAAAATGTGCTTTGGTATGATTACAATACCTCTCGAGAAATCGTGCTTCTTGTAGACACTGATGCGTCAAATTCATCCAAGATTTCGCTATTACCCACTTGAGAGTCCTCATAAGATCTCTCCTTGCTTGGTTTCTTGCTCCTTGAGAAAAGAAAGTTCGAGACTTTACCTCTCAAAGACCACTTCAGGCTCCTTGACTTTGTCAGCTCCTCGGGAGCTTTGGACTTGCTCTTGCTGGTTTCAAGATTTGTCGATGATTCAGGGAGAGACTTTGACCTCGTAAGGCTTTTAAAAGGCTTTGAACTGCCTTCCTCCTCCCTACTGAAATCACCAGCTAAGCAAGAAGCAGACACTTCCGGATCTTGTTGTTCATTAACACCGTTTGCTTCTTCTTCTTCAGTTCTAAGATCTGTCTTTAAATAATCTGAAAGTGCAAGCATATCACCTAGAGTACTATTAGAGCCTTTCTTCTCTATGACTTTAGCCTCCTGCAAATCCTCATTGGATGCTGCCATCAATGCCCATCTCTCAGAAAGCCGTTTCTTGGCCTCTCTGCAGACTGACGAAGACTCTGGAGAACCAGAGGCTCTGCTAAACGGCGAAGAAGAAAAAGGGCTATCATACTTGTTGATATAATCCCATGAATGCCTTGAAACCGGCGACATGATCTCAGAGTCTGCATAATCGTTAAGAGAGCTATCATCGACGATGTAGCCGTTGGAGAAGACAGAAGAAGAATGCAAAGTCTCTTCTTTTAACATCTGTCTCTTCACTCTCCTTGCCACTACATCTTTTGACTCTCTATCCTCCAAAGGTAAGCCCCTTGGAGAGGCTGGACACGATGAAGACTTTGCGACATTGACATTAGGTTTCAGAACAACGATCCGAGTTGATTTCTTCGCCGGATGATACTCTTCTTCAACCGGCCATTCGAACAAAGGGAGACCCTTTTCCCTCGAAGACTCGATCGCTGCTGCTTCAGTGGTCTTTGAAGGCTTCAAGATAGTGATCCGCTTCGACTTCTCTGGCGTCGGTGGCGCAGCGTTGGACTGGAAACTGTGGAGATGATGAGAGAAGAAGCTATTCGACTCCTGCAGAAACTCGAGGAACAACTCCTTGTTGGAACTCAAAACCTCCATAGCTTCTTGAAACTCCTTGGAATGTCGAAGCTTATCGTCTGTAACCAAACGCTTCGCCTCCAAGAACTTCTCGCGGACAATGTCCATCTTCTTCTTGCTTAGTTCCCCAGGCTTCTCCCAAATCTCATACACGTTTTTATATTCCCCGTGACTCAACGACCTTCTTAGCCGAGGTTTCGAGCTGTTACTACTCCTTTGAGCAATTGCATTAGGCTGCGTCTGAGGAAAAGAATCAAGACCCATTAGCTTCGCAACCAAATTTGTCGAAGCGAGCTTAAAGTCAATCTCTTTCGACATCTCCTCTTCTAGAAGCTTCTTCATCGGTGTTCCATTGACTTCACTCCTCACATCCTGCAATCACAAAATGAACAGAAAGATGAACACTTTCTCATTACATACAAACAGAAACAATCAGAGAAAGCAATTGTTTTTAAACTCACAGCTTTATCTTCTCTTTCATCAAATTGATTCCTCTTCATAGACCCTGTGAAGTCATCATCATCAATATTTAACATCAAATGCCTTAAAGATTATAACTTTAAAAACCCTAGAGAGTTAAAGAGATGGAAGAAACCTAACCATCATCGAAATGGGGTTTCTCAGTGAGCAGTTTCTTTCCACTACCAACTGTTCCGAAATCGAATAGATTTACCATCCGACTCAAACATCCTGGAATCTGTTTCCCTCCGCCGTGAGGATGGTTAACGTTTTTTCTTCGATTCCCGTTCATTTTCAACGCCTGAAACATCACAGTTTAGTAAACAAAGCAGACCAAAAAATAAAATAAAGGAACAAACTTTAGTGATCAAATTCAAGAAAAACAAGAGGAGTTTAAGTACACAAGACAAACCAACACTTCGGATTCAAGCTTTTGTTTTCACTGCTGAATTGTTTAAAAAAAAAAAAAAAGGAAATATAAGAAGGGGAAACAAAGAAATCTTCAGAAGCAAAGAGAGAATCTGGAGAATTAAGAGCAAATTTCGTCGAATCAGAAGCATTTATTAGCCGAATATTGAATGATTTACAAAGAGAACTTCCGGTAGCGTTTACAAACGCAGACGCGACAAGTGCGTTACCGACACACTATACGAATTTAAGAACAGAAATAACTTTTTTTTTTCAAAAAGCATGAAGAAGGACGAAACAACACGGAGAACGTTAAAAAAGGGAAAGTGATCGGAGAGAGATTGATGATTTTTTTAAAAAGGCAAAAATTCAGGAAAAAAGATTTTCGAAAAACTGTTGCTTTCTTCTTCACCGAACATTTCGCAAAAGAAACTAATATAAAAGTTTCATAAAAAAAACGTCGGCGTTTCAAACGGATGATAAAGAGAAAGACAAAGACGAAGACCTGTCTGCCTGAATCTGCATTCTCCGGTGAAAGTTCCGTGAATTATTATACAATAAAGTTAGAAGCTTTCTCGCCGAAGATTCGGTCAGTGTAAGAAAGATGGAAGCTTTTTCCGCCGGAAATTCGATTTGACGCGATAAAGGTGGGAGCTTTTTTTTTCCGCTGTTAAGACATGAAGTCAAGAAGAGATTGTGGTGACATCACCGACGCAATGTCGGACGCGAAACGCGTGGATTAAATGCGATTAAATTGAAGGCGACAGGTACGGAAGTGGATGATATAAAACGAGAGTGGTGTGTGTTGTCCAACGATAATGGAGCAGGTTACGACTTTGGAACAACAAAACGGAGTTAGGTTTCTTTTTCTTTTTAAACCGCGTTTCTATTATTTATTTATACGATGAAGGGTTGTATTAATGATTATTAGTGTCGGAGAATTTTAATCATAGGGTTATTTTTTAATAAATATACAAGTTCATAATAATTTCCTGATAACCTTAGTCCACATCATCTTGCAATATATTCAGATTTCCTTAGTCTGTATTGTGTATATATATATATATATTATTAGTTAATAACTATATTCAAGCAATTCTTTTTATTTAAATTATGAGTATTATCTAGAACAATTGTAACACCTTTTACATTATTTTAGTTTACATAATACTGTTCATTTAATTTTTAAACTAAAACTAAGGTATATTAGCCATGAATCATGAAATTCATGATGTAGAAAAAAATTGATTGGAGTGTACTATATATATATATATACACAAGAAAGAGAATTCTAGTTTGTTTTTTGTATTTTTTACAGCGAGAATTCTAAATTAATTATAAAAAAAATAATGGGAAAATAAAACTGAAACCAGAAAAGTGAGAATAATAGTAATCATTGCGGGCTTATTAAGGCATGCCAAATTTTTAAATTTGAAAAATTTGGAGTATCTATCAACTGTTACGTTTATGGAAGAATAATTATGAGCCCATGCTTTCATGATTCTACAGTTATGTAAGAGATTTTCTTATTTTTGTTTAAATTTGTGTTGTTATTATTATTTTCTGTGATAGGGGAGATATTGACATTAGCTTCTGATGGGCTTCGAATTTATTTGATAGGGTACAGAGTTAAGAGAAATCATTAATTCGTAGGGGCGAAATTGGAATTTTAATTTCTTGGACTACCTTATAGACTATATAATTTCATACTCCTTATTAGTGATAATAAATATTTAAACATTATGTATCTGTAATTATCTAGATATATCTAGATAGATTTTGAGTTCAGATACATCCAAATAATTGCAGATATATAATGCTTAAATATTCATTAATAAAAAACAGAGAGTAATAATTATTGTATAATTTTTATACCAAAAGTAATGTTTGTAAATACCAAATATTCTTCAATCATTGTAGGCTTTTCCTCAAAGTTCCTAGCTTTGCAAACTGAAAAAGCCTAACAGGAGCGAACACTCTTCAATCCTTGTTTCTTTTTCTGTCTAGTAACATTATCTACTTTCTCATCTTTCACATATAGTTAAAGTTAGTTCAATGTTACGATCTCTTTATATTTGTGTCCGGCTAATAATATATATAAGGGGATATAAGGGGAGAATATCAAACCAAAAGTCCAAATCATTCCACAAAGTTCATAAAATACCAAGTCGTTTTATCGTTTAAAACATACATTCATCATGATCAATGAATTAAAATTGCTATGAGAGAACTCTGACCTCCTAATTGTACGACTAGAGAGACCTTCAACTACTGAACTACCGTGAATGGTTAATATTGAAATTTGTGCATATTTTCTTTTGTTTTTGTTAAATATATGAGAGCAAAATTAAGAGTAACGTTAAGCTCTATATATACGTGATGATAATCCTTTTTGATTTTTTCTCTTTCTCTCAAAAAACTTTTTCGCTCTCGTTTCGCTCATCTCTCTAGGCGCCGTCGTCTCCGGCTCCGGTGGCTTCTTCAGCACTGGAGTCCGGTTGTTTATATTGTTTTCCTTCTGGCTTTAGTTTTATCTGATCATTTCTTCTCAGGTTTGTTTGGTTGATGATGAATCTTCTGCGTTTTTGGTTTATCTCTCCAGATCTGGTCGGATCTTGGTGTTCTTGAGGTTGGTGGTTCCGGATCTTTTCGATCGGCGGTGAGACCCACGTTTGTCTCTAACCCAAGTTTTTTGCACTAGTTATGGTTTTTCCACTGTCTCGGTTCTCGCACTGCCGTTCTTTCTTCTGTGTTCTTCTGAAGAGTTCGCTTTGGTGGGTTTTCTCCGGTTCGATCTATCTCGTGCTCTCCTTCTGAGGCTTCGTGATATCCGGTTTGAGTCGCCGCTCCTTGCCGCTACTTTCCGTTCTGATCGAGAGCTCTTTTCTCCACGGCGCTTCTATCGAGGCGTCAATCGTCGCTAGTCTCCGATATCGCCGCATCTGGAAGAGTTTGACTTTTTTGCCAGATTATGAAGGGTGGTGTTTTTGAGTTGGAAGGTAGTTTGCATGTGATTCAGGGAGTTTTATGCTACCGTTGGTTGGCCGAGGGCATCTACGGTATAGTCTTGGAAGGTTCTCCAGAGGTTCGAAGTTCTGATTTGGTGGTCCGTTTGTCTGAGTTAGGTGGTGTGCTTCCTTCTCCTGTAAACCGTTTGCGTTTTTTTCGTTTTCAACTAGTTTGCTTGTGAAGTTTAGATTGGTATGTTTTTTCATATGAATTTCATTTGGATTTTCTTGTTTGGGTTTAATCTCCGGGGAAATTACGTTGTAGTTTCCGCTGGCTTTGTATTTTACTCTGTATTTCATTTTCTTAATAATACTCAGATGACCTAAAAAGTACGCGATGATAATGTTGTAGATTAATGTATGGCTTTATTTGGATAAATAATTATAGAATATGTTGCTGTCTTCATTTTAACAAACGCTTTAATTTGTATTTTATAAACCCGCCACCCCATCATGCATGGTACTTTCATTAAAGCAATAGAAATTATTTATCTATGTATTTCAACTGTTCTACTTCTACATCCATATAGCATTACTAATATGTTTTCACCTATTATTCATGCAGCCCGCAACAATACGTCGCAATTTTATTCTGCCATGAAGTCATATGTTTTAAGTTATTTATTCACAATAAAAATAAGGAAATGATTAAACTAGGGTTTTGTTAAAAATCTCAAACTATATTATTTTTACAAGAAAAATCTTCACTTCAAAAATTTATTTTCAAAAAAACTATAAATCAAACCATCTACCTTTAAAGTCACATGCAAAATAAGTCTCAAGAGATATCGATGACATCATCCAAAAAACAGCGTTTTAAATAGGCCTGAGACTTCGGATTTCGGTTCAGGTTCGGGTTTGGGTCGAGTTTTTCGGATTTCAGGTTTTTGGATTTAAAGATATAGAAACCGTTTTGGTTTTTTAAAGTTTCGGTTCAGGTTCGGTTCAGATTTTTTGGGGTTTTTTAAAGTTTTTTTTCGAGTTTTCAGGTTTTGGGTTTTTTGGGTTTGAGATATAAAAACTGTTTGGATTTTTTAATATTTCGGTTTGGGTTCGGTTCAAGTTTACATTTAGTTTCTTTATATTTAAAACTAGGCCTGTGACTTTTACCCGAACTCAAACTCACCCAAAAATACCCGAATCAAACCCAAATTGAAATTTTAAAAATCCAAATGGTTTTTATATCTCAAACCCAAAATGGTTTTTATATCTCAAATCCAAAAATTTCGATTTTTATTTTTTAAAAACCCAAAAAAACCTTAACCGAACTCAAAAAAATCCGAACCCGAACCGAAATTTTAAAAAACCCTAATGGTTTCTATATCTTTAAATCCAAAAAACCTAAAATCCGAAAAACTCGACCGAAACCCGAAGTCTCAAGCCTATTTATAAAATGTTGTTTTTTTGGATAATGTCATCAATATAACTTGGGAGCTTATTTTGCGTGTAACTTTAAAAATAGATGATTTGACTTGTATTTTTTTGAGGTGAGAATTTTTTTTGTAAAAATAATTTAGTTTGGAGTTTTTTTTGCAAAAACCCATTAAACTAACATCAAAAGCTATAATTGTTTTTGCTGGCATAAAGATTTGACGTTTATGTTGCTTTGTATAGTTGTAACCTGTAAGTTGTAACTTTTTAACGTTGGAAAGTTCATTATATATTTTTCTCCCAGTTGTGTTCAATTTTGAGTTGTTCGGCTCTAGCCTATATTTAATGATTTATGATTTAATCTAACAACTACGGTAAAGATATTTCCAACAACAGAATTGTATACGATTAGCTATAAACTACAACAACTCAGATTTGATTTTGTGAACCGATTGTGTATATGTTCGCTTGCTTTCATTGAAGCTTCCTTCGATCATTGACTTTCTTCTTGCTTCATTTGATCATTGACTTTATTCGACGTTATCGAATCACATGTTTTTCTTCCGGTGTGTGACCGTAATTATATTTAACCAAAACAAAAACTGTTATGTACTTGATTCAAGTTGAAGATATTAATGTTGGGGTTAAGCTTTCGTTATAGTAATGAAATCAAAAGATTGGACTAAAAACATATATGATAATATAATAAGTGGTGTATGTTATTGATGATTTGTGAACAGTGCAATGAGATTGAAGAAGATCTCCACGACGTTGGTCCTCTTATTTTCTGCTTCCCTTTACTATATTAGTCTGGCAAAACGTTGGCAAAGAGTCTTCTATCTACAGTAGTTTAATTTAATGAAAAGTTGTCAAAAAAAAAAAAAAAAAAATCTCGCAAAACTTTATTTCTGTCATTTGAAGACACGTAATATTAATGGTTTTACCGTTTTATATTAAACTAGATGATTGTGTATGGTAAACTTTAGTAATTTACAGATAAATTTTGAATTTAGATTAACTTCTTATCTAGAAATTATGTTATATATGTATAGGTGATACCCGCACTTAATATATGGATTGTGTTAACTTTAATTTTTTTTTTAAAATATAGATTATTATTTGGTCAATATGTTTTTTAATATTATTTTGAGATTAATATATGTTTTTTTTTTTCATTGTTAATTTAAAATTTTTGTCTTTATTTTTAGATAAAATGTGAATTTATCTGATCATTGATTTATAAAGTATTATTTACTCTTGGTTGTTTAACATTTCCAAATATTTATATAAATTATTTTCAAAAGTCTAGAAAGACATGTAATTCTATTAAATTTAAGACTTTTAAACTAAATACTAAAAAGATGTAGCAAAATATTTTTAAAAATATGTAACTAAACATTGAAAACGAAAATAGTAATATCCATTACATATTTCACTTATTTCATTCAAAATATTTGTGTTACATCTTCCTAATTGACCGAATAATAATCACCCTACGTTTTCCTAATTGTAGGGTATCCTTGATTACATCTTCTTGGGACGCAAGCCTAAGGAAAGTTTAACCACAAAAAACAACAATACATTACTCAACAACAGCCTGCAACTAAATGAAATCAAATTTAATAATATAATTCCATGTGTACTCAAAACAAAATTAATTTCCAGTAAGATTCAGAAAATTTACCTGCTCCTCGTTTCAAGAGCACTCGCGCCGACGATGCAGCTTCCCCAAATCAACAGCAGAAAATAATATGAGAATCTCAAGACCTCGATTCAATTTTTCCCAAAAAAACTCAAAATATGAGGGAAAAAAATTGAGTATGAAAACTCACCGGTTATCAGTTTCCAATAAGGGCCCATTAATATAAACGAAATCCAATATTCATATACATTCACATTGATTAAAAGCCCATGGCCAGTACAATGGAATTTGAAGCGCTTTACAAACTCAAATTAAGCCCATACGCTACCCCAAAATAGATAATGATTTCCAAATTTAGAACACATGTTGAGATAAGGCTGGATCGGTGTTGCGCCAAGTATCTTCGGTGTCGTCAATAACCGGCAGTCAAGATTCCGATAAGCTTCAGCGAGTCTGAGATGGATCTCAAAGAAGAATCCATCGAATTCCACCATGCAACTTCTTCTGCAGAGCTTGCCGAGCAATTTTGGTCAGGAACCTTAAAATTATCGAATCTATGAAGCTCCGAGCAACTCAATTGGTTCAGAGATCAGATTACTAAGCTCCAGTTCTGAACCAACCAACGAATTTCACACACACAATTTTGCAATCAGAAAGAGGTACTTCATATGCAACCGATCTTACGGCCCATAAAGGAGGTATGAAGATTGACACTTTCATGAGAGGAATTAGGCAGCCGATGAACCAAGGAACCGAATCCAGAAATACTCGAGATTTATCTCCTCCATCTTAGAAGAGATTGCACTTTCTGCAACAGAAGGAAGAAACTAAAAACTAAAAATGAAAAAAAAAATGATACATAAAAGAAAACCGGTCAAAGCCGGATGAAACAAAAATCGGTGTTAGCCGAAGATATAATACGATTCAGATCGGGAAGACATAACTAAAGGATTTGAGCTTTGTCGGAAGAAAAAGGAACTTTCTCTGTAAACATGAGCATACTTCTATTTGGTAACAGAGATATAAGATAAATAATGGATCTACAATGTCGGGTTTTTTTTTTAATAGTTGGGCATTGTTAGGATCCGCGTCTTTTTAAGAGAGTTATCAAATAATTTATTTAATTAATTCAAAAATGCTCCAAAAATCCGTGAGCTCGCCACGTCAGCAAAACAGCTTCTTCTTTAATATATTGTAGTATTTTGAACAATATTTACTCCACGAAATGAGTCAACCTCGCATTCAAGTGGGTTTTTGTTTCAATTTTTTTTTTTTTTTTTAAGTCGAAATCTCCATATTGTTAATGTAATATGCCGTGTGGACTAACTTTAGAAACCAGCCCGCTCCCGAGATCACGTTGCTTACATGGGAAAAGGGAACATCTCGTACACAAGCCCCATTCGAGAGGAGATCGGCACGGCCATTTAAAATAGATGGAATGAAAACTAAGGAGAAAAAATGAAAAGTAAAACGTATTGCGTTAAACACTTCCAACTCGGAGGCCAGCGAAGACCAATCTTCTTCGTCCACAATCAATCTGACGAGCTCCAAACAGTCGGATTCAAATCTCATTGAGGTGAAACCAATCTGCCTGACCCTATTTATCGCCCCGATTAGGGACCAGCCCATTCCGCGCTATACTGAACAATTAAATATAGATAAGCACCCAACTGAATGTCAGGGGTGAGATCAAACACAAACACCAACACTTTAATGATATCTCCATACAAATTAATTAAGCACGCAAATACCTAGAAAAGTCGTTGTATTTGAATGCAATAGAATGCTGGGTTTTACCTGTTAAAATAACCCCAAGAAAAATCAAGGAAGATTCTCGAGAAATTTTAAATAATTTTTTCGGGAAAACATAAAAATTCTCCCCACTGTAATGCGTCCGGTCTTTTAGGCTACATCCTTTTCTAGTAAAGCCCAAATTTGGGTTCATTCATAAAAATGCCGTTCTGGCCCACAAAACTTAATTGCAAAAGTTTTTCTAAAAGCGTAATCGAACCAATCCAATTAAAAAAAATGAATCAAATTTTAGTTTGATTAAAACATGTTTTTTGTTTTGGATACTAGATAAAGTGAAACTGAATCTAGACAGAATCAAAGGTATACATAACTGACATTTATCTTAGATTTAGATTTAGATTTAGATTTAAGATAGGTTTTTTGGAACCTTAACGTTTCTGAATAGCAATTGGTGTTTGGATTGACAAAGTCCCCGTTTTTAACTAGTAGCTTTGAAGACAAAGGAGATATTGAAGGTGTATTCTTACGAAGATGTTGGAGTCTCATCTAGTAGTTGACTGATAGCCACAAATAAAATTCGCATTCGGTTGAGAATGATTACGAAAACACAAAACAAAAGATGTGGTAACATGTTAGCAAATTAAGGCTTTTGCCTATTGTTATGATTGTTGTTCAATCCGGTAAAACCGAATCAAACCGACCGAACTAAACCGAAATAGGTTATATGGTTTGGTTTTGAATATAAAACCGGATATATTGATATAGTTTGGATATATACAGAATAAACCAAGTAAAATGAAAAAACCAAATAATTATATATCTTAATATTATACTACATAATATTATAATATACACATATATAATATATAATAATAGATTGTTAACTAACCAAATTTTAATAAATAAAAAATTTAGATAAAGCCATCTTTCTGTGATTTTTTAAGTTTGTTTTTACTTTTACTTTATGATTTTATAGTTTTATAAATAAAACATGAGTTTTTTTTTTCTCTTATTTGAATTTAGTCATTTGATTACAAGAAAAACTTAAAAACCTACAAAATAAAATATAAAATGAAAAAGCAAATAAACCGAAAACCAAAAATATTCAAATCGAAAATATCCAAACTGAATAAATCGATAACTGAAACTATCCGAACCAAACCAATCTGAAGTAAATATTGTTCTAATATGGTAGCTATTTTCTATTAATAGAACACCCTATGGATTTGTCTCTATACACTGTAAACTTAAAGTAATTAATTAAAAATGATGACAAAAGAAAGAACAAAACTAAAAACTCAAATTCATTAGACTTGAAAACCCAAATTTGGTTCTTCAATCAATTTAAGAAACCCTAAATTGAACCCAAGTACGTACGTAGTTTATTCAACCAAACTACTAACAAACCCTAATTGCACCTAAAGAATAAACAAAACCCTATGTATGTTAGTCTCTTATCTAATATAAGAACCTTACTTAAGCATAAGGATACGATCGCAATCATCTCCCTATCACATCACATTCGACGACGTCGATTACAGCGGACGAGCTTCTTCAACCTAAACATAAACTTATGAGCAGTCGTCGATACATGATGATGTAGGTCTGCATTGGATTTGGCGTTGTTCAGCTTGTAGCTCTGCAGATAGATGCAACGCCGTCGTCTATAGTCGTCTTCTTGACTCAACAAAAAGTCGTCACTTAACTTCTCTGAAGTTACTTCTTCATCACGAATTGAGTTCTTTGGCTTTCCTTCTTTATCCCAAACTTTTCTGTAGATCCAGTTCTCGTTTTCCATCATCAATAGTTCAATACACAAGTTTTTTCGTAGATATGTCTTTGTAATGATTATAAGGCTTTGTAAAGTTTATATATATATATATATAGCCTGTTCCTTTTCTTTAAAGGGAAAAGGAATTAGATATCCAACTTCTTTAAGAAAGCCAAAAAGCTAAAACTCTTATCTGTAATTAAAATTATTAAATATCAAACTATTTTAATTCGTGTTAAACTAGGACTATGTTGATTTAATTAATACGGTTAATTTACACATATTCCAAACATTCAATCAAATATAACACGTGTGAGTTTTTTAATTAACTTGTAAAAATAATTAATTAATAAAAGAAATATGGCATAATAGAATCATCTAAATGTATATGTAATTTTTGTAACCTGATCTTTGACCATATATACAATCATTCTCTAAGATATACCAAGATACAATTATTGACCATAAAATAACTTAAAAGTTGTATCTCATACATATTCATGATTATAACTTTTAGTTTTTAAGTTACTTGAGACTATATATTTTAAAAACTTAATCATTATCTAAAATCACAAATTAATAGTATTAACTTATAAAATTATATTTTCTACATCTTAAATATTTGAATTTTTATGTCATTTACTTAATCTATTTTAAATTATAACACTACTCCAACGAGCATTAGTATTATGGCCCAACCTCCACTGTGCAAACGCAGCAAGTCTTCATAAACAAAAAACAGGAACATCTAACATTACAGTATAATATTGGGTTTTGTGAAAAAAACCCGCGAACTAAATTTATTTTGCAAATTAAACCCTCAATTATATTACGTGCAAGTCAATTCCCTGAACTCCAAAGTCACCCGCTATATAGCCTCTGGCTATATTTGTCACAAGATTTAAAATATTTTATGCAAAAAAACCCGCAAACTATTTTTTTGCAAATTTAACCCTCAAATTAAAAAACATACAAATCAAACATACAAATAATAAAATGTCCTTTTGTAATTTTTACTCGTTACATAAAATATTATGTAATTTTTTTTGCCATTTAAAATATTTTAACTATAATTATTAAAAATAGTTTAAACAAAAAAATCATCAATCTCACTTATTTCTTTGGCCTCTACTATTATAAATCTTTCTCTCTATTAATTTTATCGTGGGTAAGTTGATTTTCTTCTTGGTCTCATTAGGTTTAAAATAAGTTGTTTTATTTGTTGATATTTATGTTTATCCTTTGGTGTATGTACAAAAAGAATTTATGTGATTTTGAAATTAATTTAGAGGGGTTTATTGGTTCATGTATTTTGATGGATTTACAAATTCTAGCTAAAATTCCCTTTTATTAGATTAATAAATTTAAAATCTTTGGTAAATCCCCCTTATTTATTCAATGATTTCTAAATACTAAATCAAATCATTGATGATTTTCATATAACTAGTATATTTCAAGCTATTTGAAAAACAATGAGTGAAATGCGTCCAAAGCCGATACTAAACTTTTTCGAACATTTGGCGTTTTAAAAACGGTCCTAAGAAGTTCTTATTCCAAAATTTCTGAAAATTTTGGAATAATGTCTTATAATGGGTCAAAATTCTCATTATTAATTTCATAAGAAAACATTATAAGCATTATTCCAAAATCTCAAAACTTCTGAGAATTTTGGAATAAGAACTTCTTAAGATCCTTTTAAAACGTCAAATGTTCGAAAAAGTTTAGTATCGGCTTTGGACGCATTTCACTTATTGTTTTTTAAACAGCTCGAAATATACTAATTATATGAAAATCATCAATAATTTTATTTAGTATGTAGAAATCATTGAATAAATAAAGAAGATTTAACAAACACTACAAGAAAACAGCGTTTTTGCGATAGAATTTTGCGACAGAAAACTTTCCCTCGCAAATTTGCGATGGATTTGCGACGGACTTGCGATGGAAAAAGAAACCATCGCAAATCCGTCGCAAGTTTACGATGGAACTGATTCACTCGCAAATTTGCGAGGTATTTGCGACAGTATTGCGAGACATGAAGAATACATCGCAATTCCGTAGCATCTTTGCGACGGGATTGCGATGGAAAACAACAACACATTGTTGCGACGGGCTTGCAGTTAACCGCATCCGCCGCAAAGTCTCTCGTCGCAAATCCGTCGCAAATTTGCGAAGGATTTGCGACGAAAAGTAGTTAGCCGACATGCGGACCAGTTAGGTACGCATATGTTAAATGAGCTTACCTAACTAATTGCGATGGAGTACTTCCATCGCAAGTCCATCGCAATCCCGTCTCAAAATTGCATCCGTCGTAAATCCGTCGCAATTTTCCATCGCAAATCCATTGCAATTCCGTAGCAAAAAAATTTCGATTTCTATAAATAGCCAGCGTGAATTCATTTCAAATCACACCAAAAAAAAAAAAAATAACGAAGAAGAAGAGAAAAAAAAGAGNAGAGAAAAAAAAGAGGAAGGGAAAAAAAGAAAGAGAGGAAAGAATAAAAAAAAAAGAGAGAAAGAGAAAAAAATGAATTACGGAATATATGA
>OVBJ01001836.1:0-23410 GCA_900406535.1 Noccaea bulbosa
TGAAATCACACCCTCCTTGTGTTCGACCCCGACTACAACACAGCTGTGCACCTGCAGCTCATTTTAGTTGGGTTATAAATTGTAAAACTTGAAGCTAAAACCCAGCCACCATCAATAACTTAATCCTTCCTTTTGCTAACTCAATACTTGATCTGTTTTCAGAGAAAGCTATCTTCTTTTTCCTGCAAATTGTTCTCATTTCTGTAAGATATCTCTTACTTGTAGGTTTTACTGATACCATTATGATTGTATCTCATAGGTTGCTAGATACATGGGAGATGAAAACTTGGCCAAAGCTCTTGAAGGAGCTGACCTCGTTATCATCCCAGCTGGTGTACCGAGGAAGCCTGGTATGACCCGTGATGATCTTTTCAACATTAATGCTGGAATTGTGAAGGATCTCTGCACTACCATCGCTAAGTACTGCCCACATGTAAGCTTACAATCTAAATATCAGTATTCAAAGAGTCTTTTAGGTGTAAAAAGTCTCACTTTGTGCTACTAGATTTGGTTTTCTATTTAAAGGACTGACCTTTGGAGCTACTCTCTTGTTGAATTAGGCACTCATTAACATGATCAGCAACCCTGTGAACTCCACTGTTCCAATTGCAGCAGAGATTTTCAAGAAAGCTGGTATGTACGATGAGAAGAAATTGTTTGGTTCAGCTACATTCTCTTTGGCTTTGTTTCCCTGATCTTTCCCTAAAGGTTTGTACAGATCTACTGTCTACGCTTTTGCATATGGTTATCTTGTCAATGCAGCTCTTATTTCAAATGTGGACAGACCAATGTTTTTCTCCATATGGTTTTGATGCTTTAGTTTCTATGGCCCTCAAGAGAAAAATTGAAGCTTTTTATGCTTGAGTTGATTCTTTTTGATTTTACTTTTAATTCTACTAAGCTTAATGATGATATGAACTATTGGTAGAATATAGTGTTATCGGTTTTTCTATTTTTGCTTGAGTTGATAGTATTAATTTCTTGATGAGATCCAGCTTTTGATTTTGAAGATAAATTTTCTTAGATTAAAACAAATATGAGAGTTTACATGTTATTTTGGTTAACCAATATTCTTCTTCTTAGTCTCTTTTCACTTCAAAGCAAATGGGTGAATTGATATGTTATACATGAGTCATCTATATCTTGAGTAGTAAGCCTTGAATTGTTTGTATGAAAATCCTAGTTTAGTTGCTTGTTGACATGGCTGTGTGATTGATTACTTGACTAATTGAAATCTGTTCAATTATGAATGCCCTTTGAATTTTAAAGTTTAGATATTTTACAGTTCTACAGTTTTATTATGTCAACTGCAGGTTGGGACAAAGGTTGCTGCTGCTTCTCAAAAGAACAATATGATTGTTGGAACAGAATTGCCGGATCCGTCAATGGTGGCTAATGAGATGGCAATTGATATATCCTTTCAAGTTTTAGCTGCTTGATTGATTGTGATTCCATTTCTGAGTTTTTCATTGTTGTAGTTTTGACTAGCTTGGTGACTTGGGTGGCTCATATGTGCTGTAAATATTACATACTTCATTAGTGATTCTACTGTCAATATAAATAACTCGACTTTATGAGTAGACTTCAACTTTTCATGTAGACTTCACATTTTTTATATAAATAACTCAAATTCAAGTTTTTTCAAGCATTTTACCAAACTAAAATGGACTAAGTTCGGAGAAATTGTTAAACTTCACGAGTAAACTTCATGAGTAGTCTTCTTATGTAGACTTCACATTAATTTTTTTTAAATACAAATTCAAGCTTTTCCATGCTATTTTACCTAGAAAAAAGAACCAAAAGCTCTCCATTTATGTTAATATGATATGATAACTTCAAACACTGTCCGTTCTTGTTCACCGAATAATCATCTAAGATCATTTGAACAAGCTTATCATGTGTACAACCATCTCTCGAAGGATAGACTAATCTTTTTTATATCTTAAATAAGTTACAAACTTCTCATGGAGACTTAGCCATCTTTATCTTTAAAAACTTACGTACTAAAAGAAGAAAATTTGTCAAGACCTGATATTAGGAATCAAGCTACAAGTATAAGAAACAAATTCTTCCTCCGTTGTCATAATCCAAGTTCAAAAATCCACGAATCGTTATCTTTCCTCTTCCATTTTCCATAAACAGCAGCTACGTACACTATTTTCTTCAAAATAAGGCGAAGATACAACACATTAATAATCAAAACGAGTAAGTAGACTTCTTATTGAAGTCTACAACATAATCACCTACTTCCCAACAAAAACAAGAAAGTTGATTTCCTTCTAAATATAATGATTAAGCATGTGAAGATGAAACGCAGTCAAGTAAACAGGTTAACACAATTTATCTAAGAGTTTTTTTAAAATAAGTTATCCATTAGTCACAAATATCGAATTTAAAAGACAGCTACAAAGTAGACTTCCTCTGTAAAGTCTAAATGTAGACATCATAAGGAAGTCTACTGTAGGGTATAGATTTGCAATTGACCAAATCACGACTTTCTGGAGAAATCTACAACTGAAATCTAATAGTCAAGGGGAATAGGTTTGTATTTGACCAAATTTGATTTTCGGAAGTAGACTTCTTTTATCAATGAAGTCTACTTTGTTAAGTAGACTTCAATATGAAGTCTACTCATCAGGGTGTAGATTTGCAATTGACCAAAGTAGACTTTTTCGAAGTAGACTTCTTTTTTAAAAGTAGACTTCATAAATGTAGACTTCATCAAGAAGTCTACTAGAGAAAGTAGACTTCAATATGAACTTTGGTGTCGTCGACGGCGGATTGCTTCGATTTAAAGCTTCAATAGAGAAGCCCAGCTGTCGCCGTGAGCTTAGTGACCGGAAATTGTATTATACAATAACTTGAAATTTTGAGAGATGGATTATAGAGTTTTTGTGATGAAATTGGAGAGAATAAGGTAGATAAGAAGGTTAGAAGAGAAGAGAATGAGATTTAGGTGGTGTAAATGGGAAGAAGAAGCATTAAAACCTTGAATATGGTTGAAACTGGTGGTTGAATGAATTGAAGTGGATGTCATTTTCGTGAATAAGTGTAGGAGATGAGGTTGGTTTGGACATTATGATTTTTTTAAAAATAGAAAAATAGAAAAGTTAATGGTATTTTTTTTAATTATATTAGAAGGGTAAGGATGATATAGGAAAAATGGGATGTAAGTATTTTAAAAATTGAGAGGGATGTAGATTTGCAATTGCCCAAATATTAGAGTCTATAAATGCAAACATCCCATAAAAATAAGAAAGAATAAGATCGTATGAAGTAGGCCTGGGCATTTTTACCGGACCCGAAGACCCGAACCGAATCCGACCCGAAATAGATGGAACCGAACCGAACCGGAATAGACACAAATACCTAATGGGTCCAAAATTTATATACCCGAAAATACCCGACCCGAACCAGAACCGAACCGAAAACCGAATGGGTACCCGAAATATCTAAAATATAATTATATACAAAAAAAATATTAGTTATATTTAAACTTAAAATAAATAAAAATAATTAAATTACAATTATAAATCTAAGATAATAGTTATATTTTGAACATGAAACCTTTAGATTTGTAAGAATTATATTTATTTAGGATTTTTACCTATGAATTTTAGAGTTAATACAAACTTTGTTATGTTATTTTTCAATTTTTAGTTATTTTTACTTGTTTTCGAGTTATCATCGAATATTGAGTACAATAAAATTGATAATAACCGACCCGATAATAAGACCCAAAAAAGACCCGAACAAAAACCGAATTTTTAAAAAAATCTGAATGGGTCTATAAAATTTAGCCCCGAACCGACCCGAAACCCGACAGAAACCGAACCGAAACCGAACCAAAATTGTATGAAACCCGAATGGATCTAAAATTTAGCTAACCGAATGGACCCAAACCCGAATGGATCCGACCCGAAATCTGAACGCCCACCCCTAGTATGAAGATTGATTTAATAAACATCATAAATTATAAATTAAATAACTTTGGATTAATATAGTTTTTAATAGAACTGTATAAAATAGACAAATAATATACATATTCAAACACATTGAGTCTTGTGCAGCAGACTGCTGGAGATATTAATTACTATGATGAAATAGTACGCCTAACGAGTTTTAGAACAGAATAAGTGCATTTGGTTATGGTATATAATAAAAAAATCCTAGCACTTAAAATGAAGCAACTGTACTATTATAAAAATCAAGTACACAGCCAACCGTTAGCTGTCTTGAATTAAAAGAGGTAATCCACATGTTAATTATAGTAAGCAGAATCTTTTCAACAGTTTCCAGAATTTCAAATAATAAAAAATATGGATTTGTCAGCGTTTCCATTCGGGTTTAAATTTATTCTTTTAACAAAAAAAAAAAAGATAAAAATACGATAAAAAATACGTAAATGCAACTCTCCCAACGTACCCAATTATTGACCATCTAGGCAAACATCAACGAGGGGAACATGTACTCTCTCTCTTTATATGGAAAAGGCTCTTTTCGATATATAATACATACCTCACGCATCTACACTATATCTTATTCTGCAGTTACTTGTATGAAATTCTAAATTTAGTGAATATATATGCACATGTACGTATATAGATAGGATCATGTGGAGGTTAAAGATAGGACAGGGAAACCGAGAAAATTCGTATTTGTTCAGCAGCAACAACTTCGTTGGACGTCAAACATGGGAGTTTGACCCAAAAGCCGGCACACCAGAAGAACATGCCGCTGTGGAAGAAGCTCGCCGGAGTTTCTTGGACAACCATTCTCATGTTAAAGGTTGCGGTGATCTCTTGTGGCGAATGCAAGTAAGTATTTATTTATTTCTAATGAATAAAATGTCCTCAAATCTAAAGGAGTATTATTCAACCATAGATTCAATAAGTTAATTTTGTCAATGGATTCTCAAATATTATTTCAAGTTAAAAAAAAAAGGAAAAAAAAGCATGAGCCAGAATGTAGAATCGGTTGAGAATCCATAAAATTCCCATTTGACGCATGTTACTTTTTCGGGATTATTTAGCTAGTCTTTTTTAAAAAAAAAAATACATAATTAATTTATATCTAAATAATAATATTAAATTGTTGAGAACCTCTTTTGGTGTCCAAACCAATATAGTTAGTGGCTCTACATGCTCTTATAATATTTGAATTATTAGAGCATCCATGAGATATCCAAAAAAGTTTAGGAAAATTTCAAAAATATTGAGATATTAATTTTCAAAATTATATTTCTAAGGTGACTATTTTAAAAAATACATTTTTTTGATTGAGTAAAAAAACTCTAAACCTTAAAATATAAACTTCAATTCCTAAAATCTAACATTGAACCCTTAAGAGGGGGTTATTGGTAGATGAATTTGTAAGAATTATTAAAATTTTCAAAAACCTTTGTTATTGGTTTATGAATTCTAACAATCTTATTAAAATCTATTGTTATTGGTTTGGTAATTTATTAAATCCATACAAAATCAGTTGTTATTCAAAAAGTTTGTATTTTAATGATTTCATGAATCCATTAAAATCCTTATTATTGGAACATGGATTTTAAACATTTTAACTCATGGAACAAAATTTCCAAAATACTACCTATAACCCTTAGATTTTCAAAATCCATTATAACAAAATATTTTGATTGATTTTATGAATATACAAACTTTCTCCAAATATAACATAAACTCTTTATAAATTTAACAAATCTCTTTAACTTTCAAAATTTATCAACTCTATAGAAATTCATCTCCCATCTAAACTCTAATTAAGAATTAGTGATCTTAAAATCCTATTAATATGTGTCATCTTAAATGATCGATTTAATTAAATCAAAACTAAATAAAAAAACAAGAATTAATAGTTAAGCATTTTATGCACCTAGGACACATGATAATGTCTAATTGGCTGAAGGTAAAAATCTCGTTTCTCTTTCCTCATTTTTTTCTTTCCCTTCTCACTCTTCTTGCTTTCTCGGTTCTCCCTCTTTTTTCTCTCTCTGCAATTTTAAGAATAAAAAATATTTTAAACACTTCTGCGTTTTACATGCTCTAATGGGTCATAAGTTTTCATTTGAGAACCCTCCTCGTTCTCTCTCTTGCTTATCTAATTTTTTTCTTATTTCTAATCTTGAAAACCCTTTATGAATCCAATAATCACACACACACACAAAAAACTAACTGAGCCAAGCCAGTATTGTTAAACTGAAATGAAACCGACCTTTATAAACTACTGTGCATAGTTTTACTATTTTAACAATAATAATAATATTTCCGTCTGAGTTTATTGTACGCGCGCGCAGTTTTTAAAAGAGGCAAAATTCAAGCAAGTGATCCCGCCAGTGAAGATTGACGACGCGGAAGGCATAACGTTTGAGAAAGCGACTAATGCGTTACGGAGAGGAGTTTCTTTCTTCTCAGCTTTGCAAGCCTCCGATGGTCACTGGCCGGGAGAGATCACCGGACCTCTCTTTTTCCTGCCTCCATTGGTATGTTTCTTCTTCATTTTCCTTCCAACTTATCAATTTCTCTATCTGCGAATACTCTATTGCACTATTTGCGGTACGAAAGATATATTTTGTTGCTTGCAGGTATTTTGTTTGTACATCACAGGACATCTCGAGGAGGTATTCGATGCAGAACATCGCAAAGAGATGCTTCGACATATCTATTGCCATCAGGTACTTTCAACAATGAACTCCTAGGCTTGAATTTTAAAGCAGACCTACTAGGATTTGTGATCCTCACATGAGTCCTTTTCTGGCTCTTACTATGTAGAATGAAGATGGTGGATGGGGATTACACATCGAGGGCAAAAGTATAATGTTCTGCACCGCCTTAAATTACATATGCTTGCGTATCCTAGGAGAAGGTCCAAATGGAGGACGAGAAAACGCGTGTGAACGGGCAAGAGAATGGATTCTTGCCCGTGGTGGTGTCACTTATATTCCGTCTTGGGGAAAAATATGGCTTTCGGTAATTTTTTTAGACCATATGTTACTCTAACTTTGAGAAAGGCTGAAAGTTACGTGCTACACTCATTTTTTTTTTTTTTTTTTTTTTTTTTTTTTTTTTTTTTTTTTTTTNTTTTATGTAAGATACTTGGAATCTATGATTGGTCGGGAACCAATCCGATGCCTCCCGAGATGTGGTTGCTACCTTCGTTCCTTCCAATACACTTAGGTTTCGAGATTTTACTAACTTGTTCTACTTGAAATTTTTGTTTCTATTTGTAGATTTTTGTTTTTGTTTTAAATATTTTTCTTCTTGACACCAAATAACTATAGGAAAAATTTGGTGCTATTGTCGAATGGTTTACATGCCCATGTCGTATCTATATGGAAAACGGTTTGTTGGTCCAATAACACCACTTATTCGGCAATTGCGTGACGAACTCCATTCACAACCTTACGAAAAAATAAACTGGAATAAAACTCGACATTTATACGCAAAGGTATGATTGACCATCCTTATATTTATATATTTATATCATGATAGTATATGCATTTCATCATTCTTTCTTTACCCAGGAGGATATGTATGTTCCCCATCCTTTGGTTCAAGATTTGATATGGGACACCCTGAACATTTTTGTTGAGCCGCTCCTTAATCGTTGGCCGTTGAACAACATTCTGAGGGAAAAAGCGCTGCGACAGGCAATGAAACACATACATTACGAAGATGAGAATAGCCATTATATCACCATTGGATGTGTTGAGAAAGTAAACCAGCGAATGGCATTTTACAAATTTATACATATAATCACTTTACAAACGTATGTTTGAATTTTAAGTTCTACTTTTTTTTTTTCTTGTTTGGGTCTTTTGTAGGTATTATGCATGCTTGCTTGTTGGGTTGAAAATCCAATTGGGGACTACTTCAAAAAGCATCTTGCTAGAATTCCCGATTACATGTGGGTCGCCGAAGATGGAATGAAAATGCAGGTACTAACTGAGCAGTTTCTATTGGAGTTTCTCCATGGCTCATCAATAAAAATGAAAAAAAAAAAAAAAATAGAGATACTGATTTTTTACTATAAATAAAAAATTCATGAGAATCTCCCTATAGTGGGTAAATTTTGTTTTTTATAACTTCATAATGATTATAAAATAAAAATACACCAATACTTTTTACTGGTGAGATACTATTCCGAATCTCTCAGCAATGAAAATGTTCTAAAGGAATTAAAATCCGATATTTAGGTATACCCTAGTATAAAAACTATATTTATGCAGAGCTTTGGGAGTCAACAATGGGATACAGGATTTGCGGTTCAAGCTATACATGCTAGTGATTTCTCTGATGAATTTGGTGATGTACTCAAGAGAGGACATGACTACATAAAAAAATCTCAGGTTTTACATTTATTTTTTAAACCATAGTGTAGCTTGAATTACTCTTAAAACATGTGAATGTGTTTGACTAAAGTGAAGAACACTGTAGATTAGAGAGAACCCTTCTGGTGACTTTAAGGGCATGTACCGCCACATATCAAAAGGTGCTTGGACTTTTTCTGATCGAGATCATGGATGGCAAGTATCAGATTGTACAGCTGAAGCTTTAAAGGTAATCCAACAAGTCACTGATGTCGAACAAGTTTGCTAGATTTTCCACAAAAGTTGTTCCTCAAATTTCCTCCATTGGTTTTGTAGTGTTGTTTACTGCTCTCTAAGATGCCAGCTGAGGTTGTTGGCCATAAGCTAGATCCCGAAAAACTATATGATTCTGTTAATCTCTTGTTATCTTTACAGGTAAGGTTAATTCTATATACAACTAATTTCTTAAAAGATGATTGGTTCTTAATAATTTACATCTGAAACTACGTTCGTTTAACGTAGAGTGAGAACGGAGGTGTAACTGCATGGGAGCCCGTCCGTGCGTATGAATGGATTGAAGTAAGAACTGAAACGCAAGGACTATGACAGTTTTTGTTTTTTGTTTTGAATTTGGAAGTTATTAGGACGAGAATGCCTGATGTTTAACCTTTTTTACTGGTGTTACAGTTGCTCAATCCAACAGAATTTCTTGCTAATATTGTGGCCGAACGTGAGTACGTGGAATGTACCTCGTCTGTTATAAAAGCTTTGTTTACGTTCAAGAAACTCTATCCATATTACAAGACAAAAGAGATCAACACATCCATCAAGAAAGCAGGGCAATTCTTAGAAAGCAAACAAACACCAGATGGTTCATGGTATGTTAATTTAACATAATTCATAGACGGAATAATAGTATGCAGAAGAATACTTAGAAAGTATTTTTTTTTTTTTTTAGGTACGGAAATTGGGGTGTTTGTTTCATTTATGCCACATGGTTTGCTCTTGGCGGGTTATCAGCTGCTGGTAGAACATATGAAAATAGTCTTGCTCTGCGTAAAGGTGTTGAATTTTTGCTCACAACACAGAAAGATGATGGAGGTTGGGGAGAAAGCTATTTGTCATCCTCTGAAATGGTATTTTTACAGATCAGCATGAAGTGTTATATGAATTTCACCTAAACTATCGAAAAAGGCACTGATCTTTTTCACATGGTGTCTTAGAGATACAAACCATTAGAAGGAAAACGATCTCACCTGGTGCAAACTGCTTGGGCAATGATGGGGCTGATTCAAGCCGGACAGGTTCAAACATTCCATTACGCATCTGCATTTTTTTTTAATGAATACAACGAAATTTCCTCAAATTGTTCTGATGTTATGCATATGTGAAATACCAGGCTGAAAGAGATCCAACACCTCTTCACCGTGCTGCAAAACTTATCATCAATTCGCAACTGAAAAGTGGAGATTTTCCTCAGCAGGTTAACTATACTCTTTGATAGAAATATAAGTCTAGCGATCCAAATTATCTACATTATTTTCTTGCATATTTTTAGTCCCTAACGAACTTAACTAATTCATAATAAAAAAAATGCATGGATGCTGGTATATGCAGGAAATAGTGGGCTCGTTCATGAAGAATTGCATGTTACACTATGCTACCTACCGAAACACTTTCCCAGTATGGGCACTTGCTGAGTACCGGAAAGCTATGTTCGTAACTCATTAAGATCTGTAGCGTTTCCTAAAACACCTGCTTTATATGGTTTACATACGTCTATACCTTCTTTTAAGCTCCACTGTTTGGTGTGGAAACCATATAATTCATTTCTCGCTTCACATCTCCACGGCATACATAAGTCGTTTCTGTACTAAGTTATTAATTTAAGTTGTTATCATCTCGTCTTGTAATAGTGTAGTCGCTTTTTGTAACACCCACTCTTTGTTTGGCAAAAACCGCATGTCACCCACTTAACTTTCTGTACAAGAAACCTAGCTAGGAGAAGGAGAAACCAATATAAACCTCGTTTAACTTGAAGACCATTCTCATTCGTAGCTTAATCATAAAAGAGTCTTAAAAAGGCCTTTTAAACTAAAAATCGAAAAATAAACTTTGCAAAATTCATAAAGTAAGTAACGGAAATAAAGTACACGTCTCCAAAATATAACACCACATCAACTTGGGTTCTCTAATGTTTTTCAAGCTCACCTGCAAAACAAAAAATGAGACGGGGGAGGAATGTGTAATTTGGATTACCAATGAATATAACGCCCGACCGCCCATCCCGGTGAGTCACCCATGCCTTCTCAAAGCCCATGGGGCCCACCCCTGTCCGACGGCTGGTTCTCTATTTTTGAGAGGCTCTAGAAACTTGTTTACTATCCCTGCAATCAACACCCGACCCTTTCCCGTGTTTTGACCTCACTTACACGGTTCCGCAGACCACTTTCCGGAAGGTCATCCATCATTCCACTACTCCAGCCCAAACACGCTTAACTCTAGAGTTACTTATGGGCCTCTGACCAAAAAGGTAAGGGCATTTTGTTGACATAGGTAGCCAAATCAATTCTCTTAAGCCTCCCCACAAATCGGGATGTTGCAATTCACCCCCACTCACTGCGCACAATGTCCACGTTGCGCACCTGGATCGTCACCCGCTGATGGTGTGAGTCAATTCCCACTTGACTCCACACTCTCGTCTGGGTTCGGCTCTGATACCAAATTATAAAGCCCCGACCATCCATCCCGGTGGTCACCCATGCCCTCTCTAGGCCCGTGGGTCCCACCCCTGTCCGACGGCCGGTCCGTTATTTTTGAGAGGCTCTAGAGACTTGTTTACTATCCCTGCAATCAACACCCGACCCTTTCCCATGTTTTGACTTCACTTACAAGGTTCCGCAGACCACTTCCCAGAAGGTCACCCATCCTTCCACTACTCCAGCCCAAGCACGCTTAACTCTAGAGTTACTTATCGGCCTCTGACCGAAAAGGTAAGTGCACTTTGTTGACATAGGTAGCCAAATCAATTCTCTTAAGCCTCCCCACAAATCGGGATGTTACAATAAAGATGTAACCGTAGGTCCACCATAAACTATACTACAATGCCTATCCCCAGCCCAGGCTAACATGAGCAAGCAAATCAAACAATCAATGTACACCAAACATGCAACAAGTGGGAAAGCCCGCAGGAATTTGTCTTTAAACTCCTTCCCAAAAAGCTTCATACTAGTTAGGGTTAGATATTACTTATATGTTAGACACACCTTGTCTAAACTTCTGATGTGGGACTTGGATTGATATCCCAACAATCCTTCCCTAAAGCAAAAAAATCACGTAAACATGTGGCCTACCAACTTCAGCGAAATCTGGCACCGTTCTTGTACCGCCGTAATCACCAACAGAACTCCATAAAGCTTTATACGATTTTATTTGGTATCAGAGCCTCAGGGGAAGTTTGATTGGAGTTCAAGACCTCTCGAAGACTAACTTGAAGCTTATTGGGGTGAATGTTGGATAAACTTCAACATTAACATTAGGTCTAAGATGCCTTTCCTAATTAGGTTAGGATAAGATAGACCTAATGTAATCCTTATGGAAATATGAGTTGTCTAATTCTATCAGGAATAGGAATAGGAAAGGTGTGCTAGTTCTATACTTTGGTGTTTAGTTTTGAATTATTTTCTAAACATAATAATAAGAGAGTTAATCTTATACAAAGCCAAGTGGTTGATCTTTAGAGTTTGATCTTAAGGGGGGGTTATTGGGAGATGAATTTCTATAGAGTTGATAAATTTTGAAAGTTAAGAGATTTGTTAAATTTATAAAGAGTTTATGTTAGATTTGGAGAGAGTTTGTATATTCATAAAATCAATGAAAATATTTTGTTATAATGGATTTTGAAAATCTAAGGGTTATAGGTAGTATTTTGGAAATTTTGTTCCATGAGTTAAAATGTTTAAAATCCATGTTCCAATAACAAGGATTTTAATGGATTCATGAAATCATTAAAATACAAACTTTTTGAATAACAACTGATTTTGTATGGATTTAATAAATTACCAAACCAATAACAATAGATTTTAATAAGATTGTTAGAATTCATAAACCAATAACAAAGGTTTTTGAAAATTTTAATAATTCTTACAAATTCATCTACCAATAACCCCCCCTAAGATCTTTTATTTGGTATCAGAGCGAATCATGATAATCGATCCAACCAGGGACATGGTTACATTGCGCTAGCCATGGTAGACGAAACTACTACGGTAACTTGGCCGAGGGAGATTAGTCCTTCGATCCTATGTCCCATGCTCAACGCGACAAACTATACGGTTTGGGCCATGAGGATGAATTGCGGATTCATAAGGTGTGGGAAACAGTTGATCTGGGTTCATTCGTCTTAGAGAAGAATGATATCGCAATAGGACTCTTATTTCAATCGATCACGGAGTCTCTTATTCTGCAAGTAGGCAAACAAGACTCTCCAAAAGCAATATGAGATGCAATCAAATCCCGTCACCTTGGTGCTGATCGTGTTAAGGATGCGAGACTTCAAACCCTGATGTCAGAGTTTGAAAGAATCAAGATGAAGGACACGGACACTATAGATAGCTTTGTGAGAAAGCTATCGGAGCTAGCATCGATATCAGGATCACTTGGACAAACAATTGAGGAATCAAAGTTGGTGAAGAAATATCTCAATAGCTTGCCAAGAAGCATATACATTTAAATCGCAGCCTCTATCGAGCAAGTTCTGAATTTGAATACAACAAGTTTCGAGGATATCATAGGGAGACTCAAAGCCTATGAAGAATGGATTCACGATGAGGAGAATCACGGTGGAACTCAAGACAAGTTATTGTGTGCAAACTCAGAAGAACGAAGTTATACATCATCTTCAAGAGGAAGATGTTGTGGCAGAAGTTACAGAGGATGAGGCAGAGGATGGTACAACTCACAACAACGGTCAACAAATCAAGACGATCAAGAGAAGTCAAAAGACAAGAAGGATAGATCAAAGATAATTTGTTATCGCTGCGAAAAACCAGGCCACTTCGCCTCCACATGCCCCGAAAGAACACAGAAAATAGAGGAAGCAAATAAAGTGGAGACAAAAGAAGCTGATTCTGCTCTTTATATGAATAAGATTGTGTTCTTAAACGAACAAAATCTAATACCAAAGAACTACGAAACCAAGAAAGGGGAAGAAAGAGTTTGGTATTTATATAATGGTGCAAGCAATCACATGACATGTGTGATGACATTCTTCTCGAAGCTGAATGAGAACATCAAAGGAAAAGTGAAGTTTGGAGATGGATCATGTGTAGACATCGATGGGAAAAGATCAATTCTTTTCCGAGGAAAAACAGGATAGCATAAGCTGTTAACCGACATCTACTATATTCCCGATTTGTAAAGCAACATACTAAGCTTGGGACAAGCAACCAAGTATGGCTGTGATGTTAGGATGAGAGAAGACTACCTAACTCTACATGATACAAGAGGAAGACTCTTGATAAGAGTAAACCTTGTGATCGGAAAACCAACTTGCTTGCAAACAAGAATAGAAGAAGAAGAAGAACAACAACAACATTGAATGCAAAGGACACCATTGAATGGACAAAGGCGTGTCTAGCTGAGACTGATTCTATCAACGAAAACAAGACATGGTTGTTGGTTGATAAACCGGTTGGAGTCAAGATTATTAGTCTTAAATGGGTTCTTAAGATCAAGAGAAACCCAGATAGTTCAATCAACAAGCACAAAGCTAGACTCGTTTTCAAGGTGTTGAGACAAGCTACAAGGTGTTGGAACACAAAGCTCGATCAGATTTTGAAAGGAATCAAGTTCGTTGAAATGAGAAGCTTTATTGGAGTTCAAGACATGTCCAAGACAAAGTCGAAGCTTAAGAGGGAGTTTGTTGGGTAAGCTTCGAAGGCTTGAAGCTCAAGAAACCTTAACAAGTCGGTTAAGGATACGGAAAGCTTAATACATTCCTTATAGGATTAGGAAGTTGTCTATCTCTACTAGGAAAATGAAATGGAAAAGGAAAAACAAAGTTGTTGTCAAGTTGTGACAATCATTAAGAGCCTTGGGTGTTTAGTTTTGAGTTATTTTCTAAACATAATAATAAGAGAGTTATTCTTATACAAAGCCAAGTGTTTGATCCTTAGAGTTTGATCTTAAGATCTTTTTTAGAGATACCATTCCGGACGTGCTTGTCAATAATGTTAGTGAGCTGGCTTGTCAATAGTTCCGGACGAATCAGTTTAATACTCATCACTGAAGGTGAAGCATGAAGGATTTGGGATGAAAGTAACGTACGTCGTATGTATGAGAAGAACTTGAAAAGCAAAGAGGTTTCTATATAACCAAAATTTGTGATAGGTGTCCCTTTCTCCAATGCTATGGTGTCATCACATGGAGAGTGGCCAGCTCCTTTCATATATTAGATTTAGTTGGAGATATCAATATGAGAACCTCCAATAAAAAAATTTCTAGGATACTGATTTTAATATGGGAAATTTCTCTTACGCAAAGAAAATAAAATAAAACTAGAATTCTAATATTTCCACCTGTTTGTTCATTACTTTCATGAGATTTCTCTCAATTGGATGGACCAAATAGTAAACAACTTATAAAATGTAGTACATATTACAAGTTTTAAATTAAAACCACAAGCCTTAAATGCGTTTTACAGAAGGCTTGCACATTCCTCAGTAAGGAGATATACGATCTGAATATTTAGATTAAGAACTGTTCCTCAGAAAGGAGATTTTTATAAGCAGGTCCTTGGTGAAGCAAGGAAATGGTGTCCGATTCATCTCACATTCTTGGACCACCGAAAAATCGTAAGCGGTGACAAGATGGTGGAGGAAAATTGTCATGTAGAGCTTCGAAAATTCTGCTCCTACACACTGTCTCATCCCCCCTCCAAACACCATAAACGATTTAGAGCCTGACCGTAAATCTTTCCCCTACCATACAAAGCTCTAATACATTATTCATCTTGGTCATGGTACGGTGGATAAAGTAAAATGTTACAGTGAGTATATAATACCTCCCATCTCCATGGATTAAACTCGAATGGGTTCTCATAGGTTGTAGAATTATAGTGAACCACGGAAGGTGTAACGGCCACGATCCAACCTGCTGGAATTGTGTATCCTGTTGATACAAATATTTCCCCCATATATCAACTTTTAATCAGTAACCTTTTTGGAAAAAAAAAAAAAATTATACAGTAACAACGTATATAGAATATAGACATATAGTTATGTGTATTTGTAAATTTGAGTACTAATTAACTTTTACCTTCGATTTGGACGTCTTTCACTGCCTTTCTAAACAATACGGAACCCAGGTTTGAGAGCCGAAGCGTCTCATTGATAACCTGAAAACAGGTTATATATATATAGAGATCCTACTTAAGCAATTATGTGGATACTCTCAAATTTTCAGGGTACCTCCGGAATTTCTTACCATGCTAGTGAAAGTCATACTCTGCCTGTATTCTTCCCAGTTAAATCCAGCTCCCTTATCATCTCTGTTTTGTAGAATCGCACCATGCTCTCTCTGCATAACAAATATGAGTTACTAATTCTTTTTAAATTAGTGAATGTACTTTACAAAAAGAAAAAAAAATTACCTTTAGCTCTGCCAACGCTTTTGGGTTTTTGTATAAGAAGTTCACCATCCAGGCAATAGTGAGAGATGTACTATGTTTAGAGGCGATTTCAATAAGTATGATGAGATCTACAACAGCTTCTTGGTTATAAATGCTTCCGTTATTCTCCAGCTCTTCTACTAACGTGTCCAGGAAGTCTCCATGTTTTTCTCTTGACTCGATCCTCATCTTGAGAGCTTCCTTTATCGCCTGGGTGGCTTCTCTTTGTCCCTGAATCCAACAAGAAAAGGTATAGGGCGAGTTCTTACACACGAGTTACTAATAATATAGGAAAGCTACTAGAGATCTCAGAGAAATGTTATCACCTTGAGGGATTTGTAAATACTCTTCCAGGTAGAGAAAGCAAAAGGTGACTGAAACCAATCAAAATTGAAGCCCAGGAAATGATCTATAATCTTTTTTTGCATCTCTGGTTTGAGGTTACTTATAAGCTTCGGTGTCAAGAACGATACTATTACCTGAAATGGAGAGAGTTTGAAGAATATGGGTATTCAGAGCTGAAACTGGTCAAAAAGGAAAAAAAAACAAAAGTCTAAGATGTGTAAACTTACGTTTGAAGCTGCTTCTCCGACGGCGAATGTGCCGTCGTTAGCCTTCAAATTAAGATGCTCTTGGACGGCCTGGTTCATGCTTCCTATCATCTTTTGCTTCAAACCCTCCCAGCCCAAAAGATGCATAGTGGTTTGTTTGATATGCTTGTGAAAGTTCCCGCTCTTTAAGAACAAATTATCTTTTCCAAGTACCTTGGCAAAAATATCCGGATAGCTTGGCACAAAAGACTTGTTCTCTTGCCGGAAAATCTCAAAGATAACATCTGGGTCCGTCGCTATCACCGTTTTGGAACCCATAATGTTGGTCCGGATCAACGGCCCATACCTGGAAACATACAAATATATCTATTAATTTTCTCCACGCGTAGGCAAGAATCTATATAAACATTAATTTAACGGGGATTGAAACCTGACCTTAGCATCCTCTTCTGAAAAAAGAATGGGATCTTCAACAGTCCACAAGGCTTAAAGAATTCCATTGTCTCTCCGATGATTGGAAAGCCCATTGAACCTGGCGGTAACTTACCGACGCATTTTGGGTTTGACCATCGGTAGAGCCAGTGGCTGATGATTACTAGCACACCGGCTATAATAAACATCTCAACGTTCCCCATGAAACTCATCATACGCTGCCTCTCGGTTTCAAATCTTTAACCCCCTCTACCTATTAAATAGTCCTTCAAAAAATATCATAATTGACTGAAGTCCAACTTAACCCGCATTATGTAAATGAATAAATTAAAACAGTATTGATTTAATAAAGAAAACTGACAAACAAACATGTTTTAGATGCAAAACAAAATGAATATATATCAACATTTATAAAAACCAATAACAGAGAAGACTTTTCTAAGATTATCTTCATCCATTTTGAGGTTCTCTTAAAAAAAAAAATTAATAGTTTATTTTAATTTTGTTTTATTTTAAAATTTGTGTTTTATATTTTAATAGATTTAACCACCTCTGTTTCACAATATATAATGTTTTAGAATTTTTGTTTTTCATTTTATTTGATGTTTTCAAGTTTTACTGCAAAACTAAATGTGGATATGTTGTTTTTGACTCTTTAAATTATAAAACATATTTTATATTGAAAAATTTAAAAAACTAAATGAATTTTTAATCTTTGTTCAAAAACTTTAAACATCATAGTGAAACGGATAACATTTTCCAAGAAAGTCTAGTTCCTTTAACAGACATAATTTGATTTGGGAGGACAATAGCTGGCATAATTTTTTTTTTTTTAAAAACAATTTTGCAACCAATGATTTCATTACTACAAATAAGCATACAGAGCAAAACACTTAAAATACTTAAAATAGATAGAACTTCAAATAATTTGACAGCGAATAGGAGTCAAGACTCGAATGCGTCAAACAACACTTTACAGAGTCACTTTATATCGTGACTTTATATCGTGACCTTGAAAGCCAATATATTCATCTCTAAATTTCAGAGAGATGAATTCGGTTATCTTTTTTGGCCCCGAATAAACCGATACATAAGAAAATAATATGGTTACTACATCGACAAAGGTTTCCGGATTTGAATCCGAAAAGTAGAATTCTTTTATCGGAAGAGAGCAAGGTTAAAATGTTCGAACATCTTCCACAAAAGGGTTGATGAGAACATCACGGCTAAACATAATCGGACATCCAAAGCACCAAGAAAACTTGTGGTTTTGGCTGAAGGAATCCAATAGATCTTATATAGAATACTCAGTGAACAGTAGCAAGAAACCAGACCATGCTAACGTGTTTTACAATGAGCAGACAAAAGGCAGCTTTTGTAATGGCGAAAAAACAATGCTTTCGAAACAAGTTTATGCATCTCTACCCACTCCGTCCCAGAGTCTAATACGCATACGTTCGTTATGGAAAACTCTCTACCCACTCCGCCCGGCCAAAGTAACAAACTAGGCCTACGTTAGAAATTCACAAAACCAAAGCAGCCAAATGGGTAAACAAAAGACACGTTAAAAGACCAAAGAATTTTTTTTTTTTTTTTAATAAAGAAAAGAAAAGTTATTTAAAACCAAGTTTTGTACGATAACAGTTATATGCTACTCCCTCTGTCCCAAAATATAAGCTTTTTTTTGGATGTATCTGGTTATGTTTTGTGTCCAGATACATCCAAAAAAAACTTATATTTTGGGACAGAGGAAGTATATATTAAAGGAGAGTTAGTTTAATATTCTAGATTTTTTAACTAATTTAAAAACTAATCCCTTTTTTTAAAAACCTTTGAAAACTAACTTTTTTAATAAGTGAAAAGATAATAAAACCATTAATTAGTTTTTTAAAATTATAATTAAAAAGAAAAAAAAATATTTTTGATAAAACATTTTTTAATATTAAATATCTTAAATTTTAGATATATCAAAAATAGCAATATTTTGTCTCTTTTCTTGTGGTTCATTATAAAATTCAATGATAAGATTTTTTTTGCATCACCTAGTATCCATAAACTCCAAAAATCTCCACCATTTTGTAACAAAGAAAAATTTTACTTTTGTTCAATAAAAAATTTATGAGATGTTTTAAAATTTAAAATCATGTTATTTATTTATCTGATAGTTGAAATTTTAAATCAGATTTTTAGATTATTTTTTTTCTTATTAAAGATTTTATCTTAAAAAAATATTTAGGGATTATGCGACATCAATTGAGAATATGTGAGACAAAATATTTAGTTTTTTCTTTTTTTTTATTTATAATAAAATAAAAAATAAATATTTAGAATTATCTTTAGAATAACAGAAAAATATTTTTTCAATGTAAATAATATTAATTTCAAATTTACAAAATAAAAAAAAAAATTAATATAAAATAATTTTTATGTCTGCAAAATTGAGGATATTATGGTAATTTTGGATATTAAAAAGTTAGTTTACAAACATTTTAAAAGAGAGGTTAGTTTTCAAAATATTTTAAATTTGTATAATATTGATCCAAATTTCCTCATATATTAACATCATTTAACGTTTATTATAAAATATGTATATAGAATAAGAATAATATCGATACTACCAATTGATTCTCTTTTACTCTACAATTATATGCTATATATCTTAACATTCATACAAAAAAAAATTATATGCTATATTGCTATATATTAACATCATTTAACGTTTATCATAAAATCTTTTAAAAATTAAATATCGGTAAATCACATATATAAAATATTGATCCTACAAATAACCTAGATTAAAATCTAATTAATTGATTATTTAAAAAAATATTTTATTGTTTCGGTGATTATAATATCTGCATAGCGCAGCTGTTTTATCTAAAATAAATATTCTGCAAACGAGGATGACCTTATATGAGCCAAGCTTCTCTCGAGATTATCATTAGATAATATTATCTGATGTGCAGCAGCAAGTTGCTGGTCAATTACATCAATCTCAAAATAATATCACATGGGGACACAGCTGTTAAATGGAATCAAAAGATAACATATTTAGAAAAATAAAATGTCGATATGTCCGAGTGGTTAAAGAGACAGACTTGAAATATGTTCTTTATATAAAATAAAAAAACATATTTAGAAACACTATTTTATTATTAAAATTTGGATGTGCCCAATGTGTTTGTGTCACGTACTATTTTTATAACTACATATTTTACTCGCGCTACGCACGGATTCCATTTTTATGTTGAAAAAAAAAATGTATGAATTTTTATTTTTCAATTTTTTAAAAAACTTCATTGATAAAATGCTTTACAATTTTTATTTTTCCTTTTTAATGTTTTTAAAAAATTATTTTATAGTTATGATTTCTTGTTATTTAATTTCTGTATACTTTTAATTTTAGTGAATTATTTTAATTATAGTATAATCTATGTTCAAAATATTGGCGATAAGTGATAAAAACCGGCCGGTATATCGTAAACTGGGAGGGAACCGTAGAGATACGGTAAAATCAGTGTCAAAAACCGGTCAACCGTGGTTTGACCGGTTTAACCGCACAATTCCGATAAATATCCGAGAAATTGTAAAATTGTTTGAGCCAGATTTTTTTTAGTTTGCTATTGAGGCCCATATTTTTAGAAATTGAGCCCACATTTTCTATTATCATCCTTTATATATTTTTGTATGTTTTAATATGATCAAGACAATATATCTTTTGTAATATTTGTGGATGGAACTATTATTTTTGTATTAGAAATGTTTGTAAACTGGGAAAAATCAAAAAATTTAAAAGTTTTGTATTATTTTTTGTATTATTTGTAACATCCGTGAACCAGAAAGTTGTTTTAGAAGTGGTATCAGAGATTAGGGATTTAGGAGTGAATTGCATATGCTCTTTGGATGTGAATCTAGGATTGATTGTACATGTTCTTGTTTGATTGTTGTACAGTCGGTCTAAGGTTCAAACACTTCGAAGAAAAAGTGTAAAAAGCCTTGAAATCACTAGTGTCGATCGACACTTTAGTTTAAAATGGCGCCAGGCGCTCAGAGGCGACACTGACAATGCCTCACGCCCGTCGCCTAGGTGCTATGAGGCGAGCGCCTTATAGATACAAGAAGAAGTTTGTAGTTTAAGTGTTACAGAGCATACTGATCGATGTAGTTGCATAGTATAAGTCCTGATTTTAAGAATAACAGAGAACGACTGTGATCACAATGATGAAAACGATGAAGAGGAATCCGAAAATGTAGTAGAACTTGTGTAGCCATATCGAAATGAGTATGAAGAAGAGCTCGATGAAGACTGCACCAAACGGAGGAATGCCTCCGATCAAGAGGATAAGATGATGCAGCAGTATCCTAGTAGGATTCCTATTCCAAGTAGGATTCCTATTCCAAATAGGATTCCTATTTTGATTAGAATTACTATTTTCATTCTAAGTAGCTTTTCTATTTTGATGGATAGTCTGATATAAGGAGATCAGTTCAGACTATTGCTTTGAGGACATAACTTGGATTTATTTCTAAAAGAAATTAAGACCAGAATGAAGAAACAGGGAGAGATCATAGCAAAAAGGAAAACAAATTATCGACAAGTGCTTTATCCTCAAAGCGCTCGCCTCGGTCGCCTATCGCTTTCACCGGAAGCGCTCAAAAGCGCACATAGGCTCACACTTCATAGGCAGCATTGTGCCTTGGTGGGTTAAGGCGACAGACCTCATGCCTCACCCCTCCGAGCGCCTAGGCGCGCCTGAGGCACGCTTTTTTAAACTAAGATCGACACCAAAGGTGGTGTCGATCGACACCGGTTATCAGGTTGATTTCCGATTTAAGTCGATCGAATTGGATTTGGAGTTGGTCCTGGTCGAGGGTGTCGACCGACACCAAGGAGTGGTGTCGATCAACACCGATTATTGGATTTTCGGCCGGTTTGATTTAAGTCGGCTGGTTCTGTTCGGTTTGGGCGAAGGAAACCCTATTCACGAGACAAAAACACTGTAGCCACGAGGAAAAATCACTTTTTCGTTTTTCAGAGTCTAAGAAAGAGGCAGAGGCGATTTGGGGTGATTTTCTGAGTTTCTGGAGCAGATCTGTTGTTGATTCTTCGCTGTTCATCTCCTTTTCCTTCTTCAATTAGATCTAAGGTGAGTGCGTGACTGTGGGTCCGTTTTCACTGGAGATTTCGTGAATTTTCTGAGTTTAGGTTGATGTTCTTGTGTTGTTCTTCGTGTTCTTGAGTTTTGGTTAAGTTTGATTCGTTTTGGGGCCTTGAAAACCACAGATTCGTGTTTGCTGTGAAACTGCGTCGTTTTGGAGTTCTGAGTCGCGGGGCAGTGTCGAGCGACACACGTTGTGTGTCGATCGACGCTGAGAGGTCCGTGTCGATCGACACCGAACCTGGGGTGACCATCGACACAGGGCTGTGTCGATCGACACTATTGATGTTGTGCGAGATGGTTGTTGTTTTTCATTACTGTTGTTGTTTGCTGTTGTTGCTTGATGTATTGTCTAGCGTTGACGTACATGGTCTGTAGACAGGATGATCCACTCACTAAGTATTTATGATAATACTTATGCATCTCTATTCCAATGTGATGCAGGTAACAGAAATGTTATTCCGCGGAAAGAGACCGAGAGAAGAGGCTGAGGAGGAGTTTAGGAATTTGGTGTTATTGATTATCATGTGGTTAATCAGGAATGAACGTTTTCTAGGGTGTTAGTTTATTTCAGCAATGTAGCAAACCTGGTGTTTAGGTTGCTAGAGTTTATTTATTTATTGGTCATTGGTTTTATTGGTTAATTTGTTGAATTCATTATTTGGTTTAATATTATTGATTTCTTTTTAGAATTTCCGCAATTAATAATTAAAAAAAAAAAAGCTTGATTGTTTCATTTTGGTATCAGAGCGTATACGGTTTTAGGACTGTTAGTATTGGGTGAACTGGACTATGTGTTTAATTGATTAAGTGTGTTAGTCAGTTAGTAGTCTAGTCTCATCCTCTCGGTCTCACGGTTTCCGCGGTAAGTGAGTTTGGATCCTTTGTGTTTTCTGGTGTTGTTTTGTGTGCTGACCTNTAGGTCGTGGTCGCGGTGTTGCAGCAGCTGGTCATGTTGCAGCTGGTCATGTTGCAGCTGGTCGTGGTGCTGTTCGGGGTGGAGCAGCGGGTCATGGAGGTCGGGGTGCTAGACGTGGTGTACCTGAGGCCTCGGCAGAGAGTCAGGCTCCGACTGGGACGACGATGTCAGTTACTCAGTCCGTCCCATTGGCCGGTGGGGCTAACTTTGGTGCCGGTGGTGGCGCGGGCGTCGGTGGTGACGCAGGGGCTGGGGCGGCTCCCGGTGGTGGTGGTGCGGCTCTAGCTCAGGGGGATTTGATAGTGGGGCTACTGACTGATGCGTTGGGTTTTATGCTTCAAAACTAGTATAATTTATAACCCAACT
>OVBJ01001837.1:0-23406 GCA_900406535.1 Noccaea bulbosa
TAGGTATTAGTTTTGCATTTTAAATCAAATTGTGTACTAGTTTTGGCAATTTCCCCAAAATTATTCCAATTAATTCAGAATTTCCATCTTCTTGTTTTCATAACAAAAACACTTCACAAAAATCAGTTTTCGTTAGTGCGATAAGCAAAAACAAAAATTTACAGAATTAAGATTGTAGGAACGCAATTTCTACAATAGGCGGCCGATAATTGTAAAGTGAAATATATAACAAATTAATATAAACAAAATATTAAAATGATACATAAACAAGAATTAAGGAAACAAAACCGGATTTGCAGAGTCGAGATATGATCTCTTTCCTTAATTTTGTAAACGCCCCGTAGTGTGACGGTTGCAAGGCATTCCGAATCCCAAGATAAAACCAGACACTTCTTATGTTTGCATCACCCAAATCATAAGCTCGCGAACCATTTTTTTGTGATGTACTCTCATAAAAAAAACTAATAAAAGAAGAGATATGAGAGATTGTTGTTTTAGTGTATGAATGAGTTCTTCATTTTCTACTCAGAGATAAAGAAGACATGCTTGCTTATAAAGCCAATGCCATCAACGTAAAGTGGAGTGGTGATGAGAATTAAGTTTTCATCATAATGACACAATTTAATTTGATGTAACAAAACTATTGGTGATTAATTTTGTGGTTGCAAAATTCAATTCAAAAATATATTTTTGTTGACTTAATCAATACAAAATTCAACAAAAGAATATATGGTCAAAAAGATTAATCTTATGGACCTTTGGCCAGACTACCAAATCCCGAGGTCCGAAACATAAGTTCAGCCCGGTTATCTTCTTTCTCTAATATACCAAAGTGTACACAAACTTTTAAGCATTCTCCACTTTATACAAGAGGATTTCACCTCAAATTTCCAATGTGAGATCTTTCATGAATGTTACATTTTATGCTATACAATCGACCCACTTGGACCTTCATTTTTCATTCAAACAAACTTCATTTTTGACATATAAATACACTATCAAAAATGAGTTCCAACACTTAATTCATCTCACTCATTTCCTACAGTTTTATATCGAATCCAATTTTTTCGTTTCGTTCTTCTTCCACAACGAAATCAGATCCATGTTTCGCTCACTCTGTTCTCTTGAGTGAGTCGGCTCCGTAAACGCCTTGAGCTCGCCGATTCAGAAAGTAGAGAGTAATGAGGAGGAACAAGAAGAAGATTCCGAAGGAAGCAATTCGACTTTGATCTGAGCTCAAGATACATGGGATTTTTCCACCACTAGGCGATGCAGCTGAGAAGTCAGAATCAAATACCGTCGAGTTTACAGGTAAATTTTGAAGATCAAATGGCGTGGGCGATGTAGAGCCATTGTAACTAGACTTGAGACTGATGATAAGTGTGGTAAAGAAACAAATAATGTGGTTGGAAAAATGATTGGAGGTTAATGTCGGAAACCAAGGGAATCGATGAAGCTTCTTGCAGTTACACATCTAGGAGAGCAGTGAGCCGAATTCGTCTAATCTGGGAATAAATAACACTTTGAGAGCTAAATTAAACGAAGGGAGAAACAAGAGTTCCTGGCCACGGATTCGGTTATTCAATTGGTCAGATTTTGTATTCGGTAGAAGAGTCACTGTTGATGAAGTGGTCGGAGATGGAAGCCTTCCATCTGAGAAGTATTGTCGGAAGATAGATAAAACTTTGGCCTTGAATGGTAATATCGATATATTACAGATCACGTGCAATCCACTTTTAATCCAGATGGGCCTGCAATTTTTATCCAATCAACCATTTTAATGCAGATTCAAATAATACCAAATAAATGTCTATCAACTGCATGCAGAGCAAATATATGAATAAATGTGAGTTCTGCACGGAAGTGGTCTCCAAAGACCTGTTCGCCTGTGCATGCAAATAAAGCAGAGTTTTTTTTCCTTAATTCTTTTTCTTGTTTATTTTTTCATCCTTTATTCTTCTTATATAATCCACCCAAATTTTTCCTTATGGACTATTCACTTTCAAAAACGAAAATCTACAAGTTCTTTCAAATTTTTAAGGTCTAATGTACTCTTCTTTTTTTTTTTTTCAAGAGAAATTTTCTTATTTAGTGAGATATTTAATATATATGTTTTTATTGATTTTATTTTATAAATACCAATGAATATAACAATATTCATATATAGAGAAAATTATATGTACTTATTTAAAAAATTTTAAAATATTTATCTAGTTTGCTTGCAACAACTATTGTTATATATGTTGATTTTCTTGAGTCTTTTTTCAATATGTATCTTTTTATAAAAAACATTAGTTAGATGAATAGAGAACCCCACATTTTATAATATAATGAATTTCATGTATGTTAATTTATAATATATATTTTAACTGTAAATATTTATAAATTGATATATATTTTTATCTTATGAATTTCATTTGTTACATGCACAATCATGTATTCTGTTCTCATATATATATATATATATATATATATATATATTTCCAGGTTTTCTCATAGCTCACAATTATATCCACCATGTTTTTTTTTTCCTATCTATTTTAATAGCAAGATATTTATGGAAAATATTAAAATAGTGTATAATGAATAATATACTATAAATATTCTAATTTAGTTATTGTTAAAAATACTACTTCATGAAATCTTTACTTGTTAAAATAAATAAATTTGAGGTTTATGTGGTAGTACTTATTTTTTAGGCATGTTAATCGTTTTCGTGGTTTTTTTGTTAATTGTAGTATTTAATAGTTTTATGAAGTAGTATACTAATATAAGATTTTTTAAAAAACACTAAAATAGAAAAAAAAAAAAGATTATATATATATTTCACAGTGTATCTGTTTAAACATTAAATTTGATATAATTTTTGTATACTAGAATTTAGAAAGTTATGTCACCTTAATTTTACTGGGCATGCATTCAAGCATTTAAAGATGAAAGATTTTGGCGTAAGTATTTCATCGATAGAGCTGAAAATTCTGACAAAGATAAGTTACAGTTTTTGCAAGCATTGACAGGATATACACAAGACGGCGAATATGTTGGAAAGCGGCTAGTCTCAAATCAAAATTGCGGAAGCCCAAATTTTGGTGGTTTTGCTGTTGGTAGTCCATCTTCTGGTGGTAACAATTCATGGGGTCAAACTGTAAATGGACAATGAAGTCATGGTTCTCAACAATGGGGTACACCTCCAAATGCTCAGCAATGGGGCACTCCTCCAAACGCTCCGCAGTGGGGTTCATCATCAGGTGTTCCACAATGGGGCACTCTTCCAAATGCTCAGCAATGGGGTTCAACATCAAGTGTTTCACAATGGGGTACTCCTCCAAACTCTCAGCAACGGAGCATTCCACCTAACGCCCCACAATGGAAGCTGTCAAGACTCAAGCCTGCTCCAATTTGCCATATCTAGGTTGATTCACTCATAATGGCCAAACGGCTATATTCTTTTAAGGCTACGATTTTGTTTCTTCTTTCTTGTTTTAGACCCTTGCACAAAGTCTCTATATAAGCTCAATCACTCTTTTATTGTAAATTACCTTTCAATCTACAAAATAATCAGAAATAATTTTCTTTTCAAATAGTGTTCTATGAGTTTGTTGTTGTCTTTAGATTTCAAGTGTGGCATACATTTCTAATCTATTGATTCTTGGATTTTACAATTGTTTGTGTGATTCAAACAACTCTTTGTCCCCACCTGATTGAGAGAGTCAATAGCAACCTGTCTGATTGAGGGAGTCAATCATTCATTCACTACTTCACCTCTACCTTCTCCCACTTCTTCACACTTAAATTTGGAATCTCTTGATCATCAAGTAACCTTAAGTTGGCATGATTCCAATCTTATATCGTCTATGATATCTTGGTACATAAGCAAAATATGATTATGAACCAACTAATAATATTTTAGAGCTGTTTAATGGCTGCTATACAGTGATGTGTATCGAGAACTTGGTTTCTTCAGTCTAGTTTCATAAATTCCATGGTCCATTCATGGAGTAGAAAACAAAATAAGTTTCTTTATATCTTCAACTAATGAATGTTTTGCTGGTTTATTGTTTCTTTACTCCTAAATGGCAAAATCCGATATTCTCCAATATTTTGAAATACTGATTTCTGAAATATTTTGTGCTTAGTAATTTCTAAAAGACAAAATTATACAACATCAAAGATTTAATCATAAATAAGATTTTGTATTAGTTTTTTTTTTTCTCCTGGAACTACTACAACTTAAATATTTAAACTGTTAAGAAAAATAACAAAGAGGAACCTATTTCATTGAAACTGAAACCCAATAACGAAAAATTCAAAGGGAATAGTATTCTACATAGCATTGTTACAATCGGTCTTGTTTTTGGTACAGCCTACGACTTGGTCTCTTATTATACCAACTTGTTTCTTCAAGTCGCAATCTCATCCACCTCCGAGTTAAAGACAAAACTCGGAAACGTCGTTGTTATGTCCCTGTAATAGGAAATTTAAGCCCGAGACTTTATAAACTGCACCAAAACTGGTCGAACAACTAATAAGGAAACATACCTCAGATATGGAAGAGTCATGATTTTGAGCAAAGATGGGTTCTTGATTACGAAATCGCTCCATTCTGTTTTATCAATTTTTCCATCCCGATCCACATCTGCGTCATTGAAAGTCTGAAAAAAAAAAAAAAAAAAAAAAANTTTAGTATAGATAGAAGCTGTAATAGACAAAAATGTAAACCTGATCGAGTATCATCTCTATAGTATCATCAGCGAGTTTCATTTCAGATTCGCAGAGAAGGGCAATCAGCATTTGCTTCACCTACCAAAATCACATACACAATTATGATTTCCTAGAAATGATGCAGAATCAAGACAAAAGAAAAACCTTTTAAAACTCAAACAATGAAACATAGATCGTTACAATAGTTCTTCTTTTACCTCTTGGCGCTCAATGAAGCCCGTGCAGTCCATGTCGTAAAGCCTAAACGAAACTGAGATATAAATAAAGACCGACGTGAGTAAAAATTAAGGGAAGGGTTTAGAAAACTAACGATAGAGAATTAGAGATAAACTTCGTTTAACTTACAGTCTGTTTTATCCTCTAGAGAAGCATTAGGGTGGAAAACATTGAGTGATCTCACAAAGTCTCCAAAATCAATTACGCCTTTTCGTTTAACATCAAACAAATCAAATATCTGCAAGAGAGGGCATTATCATTAAGTACTTCTAATACAACAAAATCTTTAAGATTAGCTACAAAGTTATAAACGCCTGAGAGACTTAAGATTATTACCCTATTGGCAAACAAATTTTCCTTCTTTCTGTTCTGGAACAAAGCAAGTTGAAACTCTTCCTGCATTACAAGTTGGTCGAGAAATAAGTAACATATCCAAAAAGTGGGCCATGAACATGTCAATTTAATTTTCAAAACCAAACCATTAAAAAAAGAAGTATTATAATTTTCAGGTCAACTTTCAGCATACAGACTTGTTGAGCAACAAGGAGCCCACAGATCAGCAAGGAGATTCAATTATTACCTAATAATAAATTGGGTGAAAGTCAACAAAGTTGACAAATATTAGGGAATATGGATAATAGTGCATTGAATATTTATCTCACTGTGCATCAAGCATTCAAGATCCTGCCGTGAGGTAAAAAACGAATCAAAGGCAATTGATTTATCAGAACCTTGTTTATCAAGCCATCGTCAACAACCGAGCTGCTTATCCTCTTGAATAACTCGAACAATGCTTCAACTTCACTCACACTAACTGGAAAATGAAAAGAAAAAACCAAGCCAGCGCTGCGAGTTTAAACATACAGATCAAGTCGACTTTGAAAAAAAAAAAAAAAAAAAAACGAAATTGTATATGGCAATGTAACGAGATACTTCATGAAAATTTTCTAATCAAGATTCAATAGCTAGACTCATAATCCAATAAATGGAAGTTAGAATTAACTTTAACGAAGTTGCAGACCAAACAGACTATGATATATCAGATTCAATGAACGCCTTAGAACAGCAAAAAGAGTTGGATAGAATTCTCATATCAGCAGAAGTGACCATGTAAAAGAGCCATTTTAAAAGCTAAGAAGAAGATGAAACGCAAACAATTATCCCAAAAGAAGAAGAAGAAGAGGGACAAACGTATTTAGCAAGTTAACTTACAAGCAGTCTCTGAGGCTAGCTTCACAGGGTTTTCATGTCCAGAGAATTCTCTCGCAGCAGTGGAATGAAAACAACCCATTTACAGATGAGAATCAAAACGAAGAAAAACCCGAGAAGAAGAAGCTTATTCGATTAAAAAGAATCGCTAAAATAACGATTTCTGCGATTGTAAAGCTTGACTGCTGATAGTATTATTGCCCATCGTCGTAAGCATCTCTAGAATCTACACATAAGGAACACACAGAAACCCAAAAACTCAAATTCAGAGACGAACACGAATGATTAAATTAGTATAAACCCTATAGAAAGTAGCAGCGATGCGAGAATTGAAATACAATTTCACGTGAAATGAGTTTCAGAGATTTAACGCGATTGCTTAACGCGATTGACACAATTTTGAAATTAATCGGAGATTAAACAGGTAATGTAGGCGCGGCTAGAGAATCTTCGAACCGAGAAATTGCACACGCTGAAATCGGATAAAAGAGAAGATTACCGGAAACGAAATCGGATTCAGTGCTTACCACCGAGAGAACGGCTCGCCGGCTCGGTGAGAGAGGAAGAGGATTTTTCGAGAACGAGAGAGAGACGACGAAGATCTGTGACGATGGCAAATGAATGATCGGAGTATCGGACGGCTGAGATTAAGTCCCAATATTACAGACTTTTGCTTTGGGCTTTTTGCTCTTCACAGGCCGATTATGAGATTAAGGAGAGTTTTTATAAGATGAGCGTCGTCGTTCGTGTGAACTCATTAACGCGTGCGAAACACCAACATTGTATGAATAAATATATTAACAAATTTGTTTTGTTTTTACGGGTTTCAGATATAAGACCACAATTGTTCTTTAACAAAGAGTCTGATTGCTAACGTATTGAATAGTAGTGTATTACAAAAATTTTAGTGGTACAAAATGATATTACAAAAAACAGTAGTACATAATATAGCAGTATAAATGAAGATAGTACAAAACAATAGTACGTAACTAAATTCCTGATTGGTAACATTGTAACATTACAAATAGAGTATTTTATTATAAAAAATAAAATTAACTAAAATATGTATTAAGTGACTAAAAAATAAAAAAATAAGGTATATTTTTTTTTACCAACACATTTACTTAGTAAAAAAATAGTAAATATTAGTTACAAGTTTTTTTTAAGAAAAATTATTTTATATGTCAAGGAAAGTTTGATAATTTTTATTGTTTGGAAACTTTTTTACTTTCTTATTTACTTATCAAGAGATAAATGAATTATTGTATCCAATTTTTTTTTCAATTATTTATTCATAAATTATGAGATTTGTTATTGTGATTCAATAAGACTTTTTATATTTTTTAACAATGTTAGACTTTTATAGGACTATTAAAATATAATACTATAACCTAATTTATATAAAATTATTCTGAAAATTAAATAAAAACTAATTATACTATATATTTGTCTATGTCCTCTGTTTTCATATTTATGGCATTTTTTTTCTTGGAGTGTAATTACAATTGTTCATAGTTCATTTACATGTCCAAAAATCATAAATTAGACCTACACATTATTAAAATGCAATAAAGAAATTAATATGTTACATTAAATATAAAATGAATCATAAAAATACATACATGTATTAATAGAAGGTGTTATATAATGTGTGAATAATTTCATTAATTATAAGTTAACAAAGTCACATTAATGCACAAAAAGTCACGTCACATTATGACAAAATTTAGTATGAAAAACAAAAAACAATGTTTTGTACCACCTTTACTTTTTGTAATATCACATAAAAGTAGCTTTACATTTGAACCATTGTTTTGCCCTTTGTAACATCACTATTTTGTTGTAATGCTACTTTTTTTGTAATGTGTTTTTTGTACCATCACATATGTAATACTCTTTTGATTGGTAACACATCCAGCGTTATAATTTGTACTACCATCATTTATGGTTACCAATCAAAGCCAAAATTTACTTTAGAACTTTCAAGTTTTTTTGGGTCTAAATGTTAAGAAAACTTTCAACTTTCATGTTGCAGATTCGACATTCATACTATACAGTACACAAAAGAATACCAAGAATAATATTTTATTCGTATAGCTAGTGATATTTTTAATATGGTTTCTTTCATTTTCATAATCCATACGGATGTCAATATCTGATCATGTTCAATAAAGATCTCCTGTCCTAATAAATGAACTTATTAAATATGAATCAAGGGGACTTGCCGTATATATAAATTCAAGATTCATGTCATGCGTGTGTTTTGATATCATATCGATTATCGATATGGGTCATATACCTTTTGGGAGAAACGAAGAATTATAATATTTCCTCCAGTCACATTTTGGTGGTCTAATCAAGTACGTACGCGTACGCCATACATGTCAAAATTCCAATAATATAATTAAACTATACGTTAATTGTATAATGTCGGTCAAAATAAGAAGATGGGTTAGCATTAGACGCGATCAGAGCATACATGTCATTTAAAATTTTGAAACAAGGATCATGTCTCTAATAAAAATAGGTTATACCAATACGTTAAATGAGGAATGATTATGAGTTCCTAAACAAAAAAAATTTGGACTAGTCGATAGAGATTTTGAAAACAGAATAGATTACAAATCTCAAGATAGATACTGATGAGAAAAGGTGGCATAAATAGAGAAAGGGCAACAAAAGAGAGAAACTTGGTTTCACTTGTTTGAAGACTCGGGCTCTTTCCACGCCGCTTGCCATTGCTTGTCATATAAGGTCGTCTCTTCGAACAAACCCTTGAGTTTGTCTAAATCTTCGTTCTTGCGGATGAAAAGAACTCCAGCGACAGACACGAACAAGAGCGTTTTGCAGAAGAAATTCCCCATTTGATCGACAAGTCCTACACCGGTAAGACTATCAACGAAGTAAGCCATGAAGAACCCTATCATCGCCGCACGACCTGCATAATAATAATATCACTTTAGATCATGTTTAGTTGCAAAGTAGTAGAAACGATTTGAAACTCACCATTGAGAAGTTCAGCTTCGGGTAAATGGTATCTCTTCATCCATGCCCACCATGGAATGATTGAAGTATCAAAGAGTACAGGCTCGTCGTTACTAGTTGTCTCTGGGTTATCTTCAAGCCATTTCCTCCTCTTTGCCTCTATCATCACACAATCAACACATTATAACTAATCACTCATCTTCTCTTATACACACACACACACACACATCTTCTCTTAGGGTTATTATTTTCTTAGATCACTCCAAATTCAGTTCCCACTTATCACATCTAGTACAATTTTTGATTGATTTTCTCCTAGTTTCTCCATTATCACTTGAAACCAAAAAATATTCCTGTAAAAAGGTAACAACACTGAAGAACGAAACGAAATTCGAGATTGAAGGATCTAACCAGCAACAATGACGGAATCCCAATCGGTTTTTCCCTCTTTCTCGAACTGCTGCAGATCCCAAGTCCCATTAACCCACCTCGCATCCTGAAATTTGATCACCGCGGGAGTAAATGTTGCAACGCTCTCTTCGCCTCCAACGGCGCCGTTTTCAGACGCCGAGGTGCTTTCCGCCGGAGAGTTTTTTACCGGAACCTCCACGGTTGTTGCAGCAGCGGGTGTGGTCGTGCCGTTGTTGGAAGAGGCTCGAGGGACGGAGACGAGAGAGAAACGCTTTGAGGAGAGAAGAGAGACTGAGATCTTGGGGATGAGATTTGGATTTTGAAGTGATGAAGAGATCGGCGGAGAGAATAACGCCATGGATATAGACATTTCTTAGCTCTCTCAGTATCTCTCTCCTCCGCTCAGTTTTTCAGAGTTATTGGAATGTGTGGTTTCAAATGAAGCTCTGAGATGTTATCGTTCATTGCATTGAATGTATGTCGTTTTCGTTTTTTTGGCTTAAAAGGAAACTACGTGACGTTTTTATGTTTCAAGCATTGTTAATGGGCTTTATCAATAGAAGCCTATTTCGATTTAACCTTCAGCCCAAAAAGATGCATAAACATTACGAATTATCTCGAACGGACTCGAAATCGAAGCAAATTTCGCTGTGCTTCAAGAAAATTCCACGTGTATGACTCTTATTGGCTCCGATGACGATCGAGATGTTTCTTGATTTGCTTCGCGGCAAAGTTTCGAGAGGTTTCCCGGAACTGCCCCTTTCCGGTCTGCTGCGTATTGCACGTCTTAGCGAGGGCACTATCGTCATTTTAATCTCCAATAGGCTCCTTTATCTATATAAATAAACGGATGTCTCTCTTTTTTGAGGTATTTTCATTGACTCGCGATCTTCCGCTTTTAATTTTCTCTTCACACGAAAAAAGAAAACAAAGTCATGGATGCGTTCTCTTCCTTCTTCGATTCTCAACCCGGTAGCAAAAGCTGGAGCTATGATTCTCTCAAGAACTTCCGTCAGATTTCTCCGGCCGTCCAGAATCATCTTAAGCGGGTATGTTTTTCCTCTCGCACGAACCGTCGTTTTGGTTGATTATGATTAGATTCGATCGGTATACGATTGACTGAGATTCGTTTCGTTTTCTTGGACTCGACCGCTCTAGTTGTAATCGATTGCGTCTTAGTTTACTGGATTTTGATTTCGATTTGCTTATTATCGAACGAATCGCTGCGATTGTACTTCCCATAAATTTCTAGGTTTTCTGATTGCGTCGTTTTTGTTTCTCTGTGGATGATGAAATTGATGGAATTAGTTGGTTCGTATTTACTCTGTCATTTTTATGCTCTGCTTGTGATGTTCTTGAATCTCTTGACCGTCTTGTTCGTTTCTCATGTTTGAAACGTTGATCTCGCGTAGCGAATCTTCTTTGGAATGCAATAATTCATCGGCGAAACTTAAGTTTCTTGTGGAATTTTATAGGTTTATCTGACCTTGTGCTGTGCACTTGTTGCGTCTGCCTTTGGAGCTTACCTCCATGTGCTCTGGAACATAGGTGGTATTCTCACGACGATTGCTTCGGTGGGAAGCATGATTTGGCTGCTTGCATGTCCTGCTTATGAACAAGTAAGTGTGGATTTTAATCAGTAAAGTTGCGTGCGTTCTTGCTGTAACGTTTTACTGAGAGACTGATGTTTCTTTTTGATGCAGCAAAAGAGGCTCTCGCTTCTGTTTCTCTCTACCCTTCTTCAAGGTGCTTCGATTGGCCCGTTGATCAAAGTGGCAATTGATTTTGACCCAAGGTGCTTATTTGTTTATTTGAATCATATCTTTTAATCCAGCAAATCTTTTGTGTGAGGTTTCTCTGATCATCTTGTCCTTTGTGTTACTCCAGCATCCTTATCACGGCCTTTGTTGGAACTGCGTTGGCGTTTGTGTGTTTCTCGGCAGCAGCGATGCTGGCAAGACGCAGAGAGTATCTCTACCTCGGAGGGCTGCTTTCATCTGGCTTATCCATGCTTATGTGGCTTCAGTTTGCCTCTTGGATCTTTGGTGGCTCTGCATCTATGTTTAAGTTTGAGGTAAGTCAAAGTGTCTGCTTTGTGTAACAATGTGTTTTCTTTTCTCAGACTACTCACCATTTGTGGTGGATCTCTCTTGGTGCAGTTGTACTTTGGACTCTTGATCTTCGTTGGATACATGGTGGTGGACACACAGGAGATTATAGAGAAAGCACACCTCGGTGACATGGACTATGTGAAGCATTCGTTGACCCTTTTCACCGACTTCGTAGCTGTGTTTGTCCGTATTCTCATCATAATGGTAGGTTTTGTCTGTCGCTGATTGTTGAATCATTGTGCTTTTATCACCCTCGCCACTTACGAATCCTTTGGTTTATGCAGCTGAAGAACTCGGCAGATAAAGAAGAGGAGAAGAAGAAGAAAAGGAGAGACTAAAAGTTGCAGAGAATGCTAATTAGAAGCGAGTGTTATAAAGACATGGTGTTTTTACTTGACTATGTTGGTGGTGGTGTTTTTTACGTGAATTGCTTCTTCCTCTTGTGCATATGAATTGCCTTCAGATTTTAATGGCTATATACTGGTTTAAAATTGTTCTTTTCACTCTCTTGATAACTTTCATCATATCTTCAAATGTCTTTGGGAGTTTTAGTTTTACTGTTTGACTTAAATCCCATTAAGCTAAGAATAAAAAGTAGGGAAAGAATAAATTCTAGAACCAATTTATTGTTCTATAATTTTTGTAGCAGATGAATTTGATCTAAAAATTGGCTTAATGCTAAAATCTTTTTTTTTGGAGGAATTTATAATTTTGTTATTTAAAATTAATAATGTAATTTTATCGTTATATAGAAAATTATATCTGTATTTTATTTATCATTTGGATTTTGTATCTTCTTTTGGTTCGCTTTCGGTTCTTTTAGGAATTTGCTTAGGTAGGAACGTGTGGTTCATACAGAAAGGGAAGTCATTGTCAAAAGGAGAGTAATGTTATAGTGTGCATGTCCTTTTCGTTCTCACTAGTCACTTCAATAACTAAGTTACGTCGTGCATTAACGAAGTAACGTGTAAATGACCTACGATCAAATTGTCCGTTTCAAGGTCACTCGTAGGGTCAAATATAATCCATTCTGATTCAGTACGAAACTTTTTGGTTAAGTGTACATATCGTTTTTATGTGAAGGAGAGCTAATGTTTGTTTATTTTCTGAAAAGCGTTAACTGGTTATATGCGGAAGAAACGTATTAACGCTGATGATGTTTAGACAAAAACATACTCCTTTTATTTTTTGGTTTGGTACAGATTTATGAACTTCTCGTCGCAGCTGTACTTTGGTCTTTGGACTCTTGATGTGGGATGGTATAGTTGTGGACAAACATAAACTAATACAGAAGATTGTGGTGACGTGGACAACATTCGCTGATCTTTTCACACTATGTTCTTCTATATATGCTGATAAACAAATGGTGTTTTATATTAGGGGATTTATATTAGTACCGGAATTAGCATAATTCTTTGAGTCCGTTAGAATTAATAACTTCATGTAAATCCGTTCCGTTTTCCACTTTCACCTTTTCAAAGAAAAGGAAAGACATAGAAGAAAATATACTAAATCTTTGGAAAAAAGAAAGAAATCAATACCAAAGAAGAATATTTCCATAAGAGAAAAGAAAAAATATCTTGAAGAAGCCGATCTTTTCTCACTATAAATTGAAGATCTTTCATTCATTGAAGACTATCCAGAAAATTTTTGAGAACAGAGGAGTAAAACACGAAACCCTAGTTATACTTTTATTCTTTATTCTTTAGTCTCTTCGTATTCATCTCCGCAAACCTTGTCGAGACAAATCACCCCTTGTAATTTTGTACTTTGGTTGATCTTAATAAAGAGTCTCTCCTAAACTCCACATTTCTTCTACAACACTATTGTGCTATTTTGAGATTCAACAATTGGTACCGACTGTGGGGAGAGGAGAACAAACTCTAAAAAAAGACAATCAAGGTTCAAAGATGGGATCTCTGAACAATGATCTCGGAACAGGCGGACTTCAAAGTCAACCTGATCTTGACGCAGATGGAAACCCCATCATTCGTCCCGTCGGAATCGACGCGAACGGTGGTCGCGTCAATCCTCTACCGACACCGGCACCGGACGCACAAGCTTAAATCACCAACACAGCGTTTACCGTGGCCATGCAAGGTTTTGCGGCGCAATTCGCCGAGATGCAAGGTTTTGCGGCGCAATTTCCCGAGCTGTAAGCTCAGCAGCAAAAGTACTAGGACTAGGATCGATTCGCTCCAAATCACTGATGACGGATGAATTATCCCTACTGGGCGGACTCTCTTCCAGACTCCGACGAGAAGCACCGCGGCAACTAATGCCGTGACGAACGGCGACAAAGAAGTCAATCCGGAAGTGGCCAAGCTGCGCCACGACCTCGACGCAATCACGTCCAACACCCGAGATTGCTAAGGTACTTGCCGAGACAAAAAAGTGTTTTTCACTCGTCGGATCGCCGCGATACCTTTAAAGGATCAAACGGCCCTCCGACTTCAGTTCTACAACAAGCTGGTTCTCAAGTCTTCATGCCGAGTCAATCGACAACTTCGATGATCTCAGCACGGCATTCCTGAAACATTTTTCAATGTTTATATCGAAAAGCAGCACCAATCTTTTTTCTATGACACAAGAAAAAGATGAGCCTCTTCGAAAGTTCGTCGAGAGATTTAGCACGACAGCAGCAGAGCACTCAGACCTTCCCGACGGGATGGGAATCAAAGCTTTTGAAAACGGGCTTTGGTTCGAATCAAAGTTCAAAGAGAACTTGATCCTCGACGAGCTCCAGGATGCTTTGCATAGGTCCCAAAAATATGTTCTCGTCGAAGAATGCAAGGCACATCACTCGAAGATTCACGAAACGACCAAAGAGTCATCTCGTCAAGAGAACAAAAGAAAATCTTCTTATTTTGTTACAGATAAAACAATACGGTGCGACGACGATGATGACCATACCAAATGGTGCAGCTTTCATGGACGTACGGGTCATGCTACACAAACTTGTAGGCACTTCGCAGACCAGCGCCAGCGCAAAAATATGCTGCGCCGAGGTCAAAACGTCAATGACGCTCCCAAGCAGAACGATGACGACGCCGAGAAGAACGCGCCTCCACCACTCCGTCATCCAGACGATCTGCCTCCGCCGCCGAAATGGCATGTCCATTAATGGGCCAAGCACACAAAACCGAGCTCGTCAAAGAGCGAGCTCGTCAAAACCGATCTCGTCAAAGAACGAGGTCGAGATAAAAATAAAGTGTTACCCCACTCATTGTAACGAACTACGAATGGCTTGATCCCTGCACGGGTACGTAAGCAGCCTTGCAAAATGTACAACTATAACTCCGATAAAATTTTATAATCCATCTGACGAGATGATCATTGTAAAATTTTATTATTCACCTTTAAAAGGAACCCATTCTATAAAAGAATCTTAGAATGGTGCGTTGACGTTCTGGCCAAACGTTCGACAAAAAACCGATCTCGAAATGAACGAGCTCGAGAAAAATCGATCTCGTAATGAACGAGTTCGAGAAAACCGATGTCGTGAAAAATGACTTCGAGAAGGGAAAATGGAACCAGACGGACTGATCATCCAAAGTGTAAGTCGACGGATAACGGCGCAACCAAACCAACGGGGATGCCTCAGACTTGAGGACGAAGTCGAGAAATACCGGCGGGAGTGTCTTCAGATTTTGGGTGTGCCTGAAAGGTCTGGAATCTGAAGGATGAAGTCGAGAAAGTCAAGATAAAACTTCGCACATATCTTCGAACTATGATGAATAGTCTTCGAAATCAGCTCGGCGGAAAACCCCGGAGGATATGGATGACAAAACTGTCAAAACCGATCTCGTAATGAACGAGTTCGAGAAAAACCGATCTCGTAATGAACGAGCTCGAGAAAAACCGATCTCGTAGTGAACGAGCTCGAGAAAAACCGATCTTGTAACGAACGAGCTCGAGAAAAACCGATCTCGTAATGAACGAGTTCGAGAAAAACCTATCTCGTAATGAACGAGTTCGAGAAAAACGAGTTCGTAATAAACGAGTTTTAGAAAAAACGAGTTCGTGATAAACGAGCTCGACTCTGATCTCGTCATAAAGGAGTTTGAGAAAAAGTGTTAGACAAAACCGACACCTCCTTAACGAGCCGCTGTCAAGTCCGAGATAACTTCTCCTTGACGCGACGATGTCAAGTCAGAGATAACTTCTCCTTGACGCGACGATGTCAAGTCCGAGATAATTTTTCCTTGACGAGCCGCTATCAAGTCCGAGACGCACGATTGATCCTCCTTGACGAGCTGATGTCAAGAGAAATCATCATGGCAATTTATTCTCCTTGACGAGCTAACGTCAAGTCCGAGAGAAATTGTTGAAAGCACATTCTACTAGTGGACAAGATGACGTCAACGTACTCTTTTTCCTTTTTATGGTTTTTATCCCATAGGGTTTTTCCATATTAAGGTTTTAACGAGGCGGTACGAATCTAAGGTCAACGCAGCATCGGATCGGAAGCGAGCTAGAATCGGCATCGCATAATTGTTATTAACAGCTCACGAGCTCCTCTCTTATACATGAAGTTCGCCGAGATCAAACTGCATTTGACTCGACGAACTGGGGGGGACTTATTGTTAGTACCGGAATTAGCACAATTTCTTGAGCCCGTTATAATTAATAACATCATGCAAGCCCGGCCCGTTTTCCACTTCCACTTCCTCAAAGGAAAGGAAAGACTTGGAGAAAAAAACTGAATCCTTGAAGAAAAGAAAGAGATCAACACCAAAGAATAATATTTTCATAAGAGAAAATGAAGAATATCTTAAAGAAGCCGACTTTCTCTCACTATATATTGAAGACCTCTCATTCATTGAAGACTATCTAGAAAACCTTTGAGAGCGGAGGAGCAAAACACGAAACACTAGTTATACTTTTATTTTTTATTCTTTAGTCTCTTTGTATTCATCTCGGCAAACCTTGTCGCCGAGACGCATCACCCCTTGTAATCTTTGTACTTTGGTTGATCTTAATAAATAGTTTCTCATAAACTTCACATCTCTTCTACAACACTATTGTGCTATTTTGATATTCAACATTTTATATTTTGGTAACCTATATTGATAGGTCTTTTTCTGTTATACAGTTGACGACCTATGAAGATAGAAAAGAGAAGAATTAGAAAACGCGAAATTAAGGCCTAAAGTGGCAAATTAAGAAAGTAAGGAACGGACCTAAATATAGATTGAGTGCTTTGCTTGTTTCTCTGCGATTTACCTGATACACTTATGACGTAGCTAAGTTTCATTATAGGATGGTGGAAAGACACGAGTTCAAATGTTTCCACGGCGATTTAATATATGATTCGTCATATTAGATTTGTTATTATTTAACCGGATGATTTTATGTTCAGACACATAATTTTTCAGTTGAAAATCCTTTGCTACTAAGGTAAAAAATGGTTTGCTGTCATATTGTAAGTGGCTTAAGTGGATTTTGGACTTGGGTTTTGTTCTATTTTATCAAACTTTCATAATCATGACATCCATAAACTTAGAGTTAAGAAGGAGTTTCATATATTTTTTTGCTACTTAAATCGTATTGGGCATTTAGGCTAAAAGCAAAAGGTAGGAAAAGTGAGTCCGAAGAGGAAGGTGGTAAGTATGGTTCAAACGGGAATCTTATTTTGATTTAGCGGACTTATTACATACGATGAAACGAATCTAGTCAGTAGTCACGATTGATAATAAGTGATACAAGAATCACTCTGGTTGGAGAGTCAAGTAAATGAGTTTCGAAAAAGAAAAATAGAAAATATACTTTTGAGTCTTGTTAAACATTTACTTGGATACAAAAGAATAAAAGAGCTTGGACCTATCTTTTAAGTTTCTATTTAATTGTTGTCATTTTCGCTGTAGTGGCATGGTTGTGTTTTTATTAGCATGAATGTGAACTGTAAGCAGATTCATCATCTGATATACTTTGTTTTTATTTAAGCAGCACAACTCGTGCATTACCATTTTTTTTTGTTTTTAAACATCTCATCCATTAGCTCCATCACCTCATCTCCACCGTCCGATTCCTCGATCATTACATTATTTCCACCAATTTTTTCGTAAGATAATAATTAGCACGCAGTTCGATTAGGGTCACGAGATTTTTTACCGCCAAGTTACCTTTTTGTTTCTACGCGGTAACATCGACACGATTTTTTTTTGGGGGTAAAAACATCGACACGAGTTACACGATAAATATTAAAATAGCAAATACATAACTTTTTTTTTTTTTTTTTTCCTTTTGAGTAGCAGCAAATACATAACTTTCGATATGCCAATCAAATAGACTGAAATACGTTTGAGGTTTGAAATATTATGGGACAAGTTGTTTTTGTAACACGTGTATTATTTTTACCTGTGTAAATGTACAATCTATTTATTTTAATTTTATATTAATAATAACATATTCACCAAGAAAAAGTTATATTATTAATAGATGTGGAATCAATACAATTACGTGCTAGATTTTCTATTCAATGTTTTTTGCTTTGTTTATATAATTTTATACTAGCAATTTAGCATATTATTTATTCTTTTAATGTAGTAGATTATCATATATTCCATCCATTTTATAAAGAGTATTATTTTGTATTTTTAATGCATTTTTATTAATTAAAATTTAATTTTAATTTTGATATATTAGTGTATTAATTAGAAATAGAATACTATTTTAATGTAATTTTAAATGTAAATTAAAGTTTTTAATAAAAATTTTAATATGTGTACAAAAGAGTAGAATGATATTTTTTGTGAAATAGATGGAATATTAAATACCCCAAGCAAAAGCCAAAACTCTGTATTGTGATCACAAAATTATTTGACGTTGTTCTTGAATAATTATATTGTTTCCTTACATCTCAATTGGGAAAAGTACTACGGAATATTATTTAATTGAGAATCCACATTATTTTTGGAGTTACGTAACAATAATCACTATTTTCTGCAATTTGCTTTTTCCTTGAAAAAAAACCTAAATTTTGATACGTCTCATCGCGACTAACATGTTACAATTTCACCAAACCTCAAAGTTATGTGGATCTTGATCATAGATGATTGCATATTTAATTAAAAGGTTATATATCTATAGTTAACTTAGTGGGAATAGTATAATACGCGTAGGCAAAGGCAACGAGTAATGTACTCAAATTAGTTCACTAATCACATTCATGAAACGAAAGAAGTGGGACCCATCATTACAAATACTTTAACCAAATCAAACGGTGCAGAAAAGAGTTGTGTCCATGATCGTCGTCATTACGGCCGGTGACTCTACATTATTAACTTTTATCATATTTTGTTTGATACACAAAATATATTAATAAATGTAAATATTAATTTACCAACGTCATCCCATCACATACTTTACAATAAGGTAAACCTAATCTTATAACCTAGTCTTATCTTTATTAAAAAGGCAATCAATTATTTTACACCAATATCTACAATTTACAAAAATCTAAAGTGAAAATTTTGTTGATTTCATATTTTCTTACTGACTTTATTTTTAACTCTTTCTTTTGGTTTAACACTTTCGTTTATGTTGACAAAAAAATACTTAAATTTACGTTTTTTTTATCAAGAAAAAATTAGTCCCATGTAATATTAACTAAAGTATATTTACCAAATATAAATCAGACAAATGAGATTGACCAACTTTATAAGCTATAGTTAAATTGGTAACTAACAAAGACTCAAAATAAAATCTTATCTTTCAATATGATGTTGTAAATATTGAACTGTAATACATATTCACCAGATAAAGTATTTTTTTCATTAGAGTAAAGTAAAATTTCAGTAGTTAAGGTTCTACTATTCCACTATCTTATCATTATTTTTGTTATCTACATTTCTTTCCTTCTTTAACAAAAACTACATTTATTTTCGTATGATTCTTGATATCATCGGTGTCATTATTGAATATTAGTTATCTTCATAATGGAATGGAAAAACAAACAAGAAGAAAAAGTCTATAGTCAACAAGAAGGAACCACAAGGCACAAGCAACAATATTCCTCCAGCCCCCATCCTCACTTTCTAACCATTAGAGGTTTCTCTGTGAATTATTGAGATTTAGATCATTAAAAAATTAAAAAAAATTGACCAAAAAAAAAAAGATCATTAAAAAATTAAAACCTTCAGTATATTCCAGTTCATGGCGTTTGGCTCGTTTTAGACGCAAAGAAACACATTTAAACAAATAGCTAAATTAGTTAATCTGTATGCCATTTATAATTTTTTATTTAATTTATTTTTTCTTTTACAATTCAAGTTAAATTCGGTCCATGAAAAAGCTCATATTAATCCATGAGATATATTTATCTTATGGATATATTATTTTTCAGGATATTCAAATGGGGCGAAAATAAAATCATATTTGTGATTTAAGTGAAAATGGTTAATAATTTAACATTCAAAAGAAATTAATCTTTGGTCTAAACCAATAAAACAATTAATTAATATGTTAAACAATAAATATCTTTCTATAAAGTATTTAGGTGAGATCTGTTGTTTTTACTTAATAGTAACAATTTTTAGCTTGAATATAATTCTGTTCATGGCGTTTGGTGCATTTGAAACACAACTAAAAAAACCTGAAATTAGTTAATTTTTGTATGTCATATAGATTTGTAACTTAATAGTAATACTTAGCCATGTTTGATATACATTTGACATCTGTACAAAGTGTTCCACATTACCATTTTATAAAATCAAATGAAATTATCCTTTTAGTAACTAAGTAATTGAAAAATCTTTGCTGTCAAAAAACAAATCAATTGAAAAAGCTAAGTTAAATGTTTTGATAAAAACTTAATAATATGAAAAAGCTAAGTAAGGAGAGGAGGAAGCTGAAACATTAACTTCATATGCAAAAACAAACAAAAAATTTACATATACACAACAAACACTCTCTCTCTCTCTCTAACCTCACCACTTTCTCTCTCTTTCGCTTTTTCACAGCCATTTGTTAGATTCCTCTCTCTTTTCTATTGGATTGTATATTAGACTGATTAGCACAAGGAACCCAAAAGCAAAGAAAAATTAAAAATCTTCTCTCCCGTTGTTTCGATTTTTACTTTTCTTCTGGGCTGTTCTTGTTTTCCTCCGGCTTTCTGGGTTTTAATTGGCTTCTATTAATTTTCTGCAGAGATAAAAACTTTTGGTTCTGGGTTTTTCTTCGCAGAGAAGCTTCTCAATACCCAGTTTTTTTTTTTGTTTACCTTAGTAATAAACAAAATCAATAATCTTAAACTCAATTTCTCAAAATCTCTTATAAACTAGATATTTAATTTTTGAAAAGAGTAAAAGAAAAGATGGGGAAGCAAGGGCCTTGCTATCACTGTGGAGTCACAAGTGAGTTCTTGTTTTCTTCAAAATTTCGATTTTGATTTTGAGATAACTGGTTCAAGTTTTTTTCTTAGCTGTTTACAGGTTGTATTGAATCACTGTTTCGATTGATAATGCAAACGTTTCTTGGAGACATGAACAAAAAAAAAAAAAAAAAAAAATTGATCATTCGAAANTCATTCGAAATGATTTGGTTTGTGTTTGATGTTTATGACCGTAAGAACACGTTGTGGGTCCTTTTGCTGCTTTGATCACTCACTCACTCTTATTGAGCTTCGAATGTAAAAATGGGATCTTGGTTTTGTCTTCTTTAAATGCATCAGAACTCAAAATCTTGAATCTTGAGAGATCATTGTTCTTGCTGCTTATGAAATGCCTGAATATGTTGCAAACAGGTACGCCTCTATGGCGAAACGGGCCACCAGAGAAGCCGGTGCTGTGCAATGCGTGTGGCTCGAGATGGAGAACGAAGGGAACACTTGTGAACTACACGCCGCTTCACGCCCGAGCAGAAGGTGATGAGATTGAGATTGAGGATCATAGAGCTCAAAGGATGGTGATGAAGGGAATGTCTGTCAACAACAACAACAACAACAACAACAACAACAAGAAGATTCTCAAGAGGAAGTCATATCAAGAAAACTTCACGGTGAAAAGAACCAACTTGGAGTTCAAGAAGAGGTCTCTAGACGAAGAGGGCAGCAACAGGTCGAGTTCGGGGTCGGTTGTGTCGAACGCAGAGAGCTGTGATCAGTCTAATGCTTGGGAGACGACTTTCCCTTGCAAGAAGAGGACATGTGTGGTGGTGGGGCGTCCAAAGGCGGCTTCTTCTGTTGAGAAGCTCACAAGGGATCTCTTTAGCATTCTGCAAGAACAGCAGCAATCTTCTTGTCTCTCTGAGGGAGATTTGCTTTTTGAGCATGGAACACCAATGTTGATGGGACATGGGAGTGTTCTTATGAGAGATGAGGAATCTGAAGCTAGCTCACTCTTGGTTGAGAGCAGCAAGTCCTCGTCGATGCCTTCTGTTGAATTCGGTGGCAGAGCGATAAAGCAGGAGCAACTCAAGAGGTAGTCAAATCTTTGTATAGGACGAGGAAAGATTTTAAGATTTGATTTGGGGAGGATTCTAAATCATGTTTTGGTTTGCAGGACCAAATCTCAAGCCTTGGGAAGACATAGCTTCCCACTCTGTAGCATAGATCTGAAGGTAATGTGATTTCACTTCCCAGAAATTGTGTTTTTCTTTTCAGAATTTGAATGACTCAAGTTCAGGTAAAATCTTTCTGCTGCAGGATGTTTTCAACTTTGATGAGTTTGTAGCAAAATTCACAGAAGAAGAGCAGCAAAAGCTGATGAAGTTGCTTCCTCAAGTTGACTCTTTTAATCTTCCTGATAGGTATTGAGTCAGTGAAACTTCAATGTTTTTGCAGATTTTGTTAAGCAGCTTTCTTAATCTTTTCTCTTTTGGCAGCCTCAGAAGCATGTTTGAGAGTTGTCAGTTCAAAGAGAACTTGTCCTTGTTTCAGCAACTAGTTGCAGATGGTGTCTTATCATCTTCTTCTTCTTCCTCTGGATCAAAACTTGGAGACTGTAAGACACTTGCAAAGCTTGCTTTATCCGATCCTAACAAGTCCCATTTGCTGGAAAGCTATCACATGCTCAAGGTATGAGACTCTTTGTTGAAACAAATTATACTTTTGGGCTTTTGTTTGACTGTAAATCTTTGTTTCAGGAACAGAGAAAAGGGACTGAAGAAGACTCTGTGACTACAACATCAAGGGTCTCAAGACCTTGTGAGTGCTTAAACCAAAACTTCTCAGGTCAATTCAAGATTCTTGAATCATGTCAAATCCATAAAAATCTGTCTGTTTTTCTGAGTTTTTTTTTTTTTTTTTTTTTTTTNAGACAAGAGCTGTGATGAGAAGCCCCAAAGAAGTGATGAAGATTAGAATAAAGTCAAAGAAGCATATAGAAGAAACACAAGAGGTTTTAGAGAAGAGTGTGTCTTCTTATGGTGGCTCCATGGTGTTTGGCTATGAAGATAATGATATCTCTGATCAGGATCTTCTTGTTGATGTCCCGTCGAATGGATCATTCCCTCAAGCAGAGCTTCTTCACATGATATGAAAGAAGAGAAACGTTTCTCTCAAAAACTCAAATTGGCGTTTCTCAGAACAAAAGACTTTTTAAAGATCTCCAAAGAGAAAACTCTTTTTACTCTTTCTCTGAGAAAATGTTGCCAAATGAGATTTCTCTGCAATAGAAATTGCATTCTCCAGATATATATAAAAAGGAAGGATTTTATGCTGTAGCTATTTTTCAAAAATATTTTTCAAAAATAGTTGATAAATCGGGGTATAATTTTTACTATATTTTAATATATTTTTAAATTATATATA
>OVBJ01001838.1:0-23395 GCA_900406535.1 Noccaea bulbosa
TATGGTCGACGTAAATCGTCGATGCAAAACGTCTGTTTTGTTGTAGTGGTTTGCTTGTTCTCAGGCTAATCCCTGCTAAACAAAACTCAAACCCGTAAATGACCTGAAGAGCAGAGACCTTTCTGAGTTTGAGTTTCTGCTCTTGAGTTTTGAGTTTTACGAGTGATTAAAAAAACTTTTGAGTTTTACGAGTGATTAAAAAACTGACCCGACCAGGCCGGTCGGACCAGTTAAACCGTGAACCGATGGCTAACCTGGTTTAGATTTCATGAAAACCCAAAATTGTAGTTGACCCACAAAACTTACTAAAACCTGGCAAAAACTCGAAACCCAACAGTGTTGGGTCAATCAAAAACCCAGTTTTTGTATTTAATTAATAATTTTTGAATTTTTATCTCAAAACTCTACACAAATTATATCGTTATTTAACTATGATGAGTTAGACATTGAATAATATTTTTAAAAACATATTTTTATATTTCAACTTTGATTATTAAATACTTTTATAATCATATTTTTCATTCACAGGACCACGATGTTTCATATTTATATAATTTAGCTGCATTTATATTGATATTTTATTTTTAAATTTTTACAAATTTATATTTTATATATTTACTATTAAATATATTTATTATTAAAAAATAGAAAATCCAGTCCAACCGATCAGGTTGAACCATGACCTAAAAGCATATTTGGTTCAATATTCGGTCTAGTTTTAAAAACACTGAGTTTTACTAACGTAAATGGGCAATGTTGTCAAACAATTAAGAACTTTCTCCAACAATCTGCAGAACTGATTATATTTTGAGAACAATTGTTATATGGTTCAAAATAATATGGAAGTCACATATTCAAAAACACTCCCAAAGGCAGAAGATCAACATTCAATGTCATTACAAAATCCTAATAGAATAAGATAGGTAGTTTCATACAACCGCACAAACAAACATAATAACAAACAGCTACTTAGTCTTCTTCTTCCTCTTGTTTCTTCATATATTTCCTTCACCGCACAAACAAACAGCTACTTAGTTTTCTTCTTCCGCTTGTCTCCTCATGTATTCTTCCTCCTGACAGACGCGTTCTGCGATGATAGACATTGCAGAACTGACAATCAGATAGACTTGTTGGAGTTGGTCGCTTCCCAACATCCCAACAACCCGATTGATTTGAACCAAGTCTTCACGGATCAAATCAACCACAACGTGGGCATTCGACACCATCTCGAAAAGCAAAGCCTTTGTTGTTCTTTGAACCATTGATTGGTCTGATACGGGATAATGCACCAACAGGAGAATGGTGGATCACGTCTAGGAATTGGCAAAACTCTATTCACCAATATCCATACCCTTGTTGAGCAGCAGATGTGATTGAAGCTTTGCTGGACACGTGCCAAAGAAGTTAAAGAAGCTACGGGTTCCTTGTCAACATAGCTATGGACAAATTGGCAAGCCATCACATCAACTGTGACATTAATTGAACAACAAATCGTAGATTTAACACCATCTTGTAACATAATCAAGCATTTATGCATTTCTGATAATGAACCCGATATATCATTTCCATTGGGATCAAATCATTTCTATCAAATGGTAGACTTGGTCAGAATTCCAAAAGAAAACTCATATTCCAACATTGGTCCGTTTTACTCAAAACTCAGAATCTAAACACTCATCAATAATATCAACAACCAGCTTGTGGTTTGTAACCGTACAAGATATGCACATGGTCATGACCTTGAGTGAAAGACGCCAATGTAATCAAAATACTCAACATTCATATTTGCTGAAATTTAAGTGTTCCAACACAATCAAAGTATTTCACACTTTATATTTTGCAGTCTCGTTTTTGAGGAAACAATTAATTTTTTTTTTTTTTTTTAAAAGAAACCAAAGTTTTGAGGCATTACTTCACTTAATTAATATTCGCCTTATTTCATGCACACATGCGTGAGTAAGTAACAATGTCTCGGAAGAAAGAACTGATCCCCTCTAAATTTCAAAATAGTTATTGGTTCTTATGCTAAAAAATAAATAATAATAATTAACCCAATATTGAATCAGCTGTTTGAATGATACCCTGAAACAACAGTACATATCGAGCGTCGAAACTATACACAGATCCATAAACATGATGGATGTTGGTCACAATGTTCAAAACGACATCTTCTTCGGTTCAAGTTTGAAACAACCAAATTTTTTTTTTTTTTTTTAAACAATTTTAGCGGAAGTCTTAAACTCTTTAAATAAATAATAAATCAAATCACATTATTCAGCGGAAGCAAATAAATCAAATAAATAATTCTAACTACTTAAATGAATTCAATGAATAAATAAAACACATAAATCCTATCATCCTCTTCCTCGGCCTCGATTCCGCGATCACACTTTTCCTTTACCTGCATCACATGGCAAAAAGAGATTCGTGAATATTTCATAAATACCCAGTGAGACGATCATCCTGTCTACAGGCCATTTACGCAATATCTAGACCATTTTAATTCTTTTAATAATTTACACGATTTAATAGATGTTTTCCATAATTAAATATCTCCAAAAATAATTATTAAATAATTCTCAAATTAAATAATAATATTAATTAATTATTAAATCCGAAAATAATTAATTAAACCAAATAAATCCAATAACCGGATTAAACTATTTGTATTTCAATTCCAATTGAATTAAGTTGAACCGACCGCAAACCGGCCTGTGTCGACCGACACCAGCTTGGTGTCGATCGACACCTGACCACTTGGTGTCGACCGACACCAGATTGGTGTCGATCGACACCTGTTCGACAGGTCGATCCCAAAAGCGACAAATCGCCCAATAACACGTAAAACTCAATTAAATCACCACCAACACGATTCAACACACATATAATCACGAAATCATCACAGAAACTCATCAAACACTCAAGAACAAACAGATCTAACAAACCAAAATTTCCCATCTATCAATCACGGACCTACAGTCACGCACTCAACTTGATTTTGGATTGGGGGAAGGAAGGAGATGAAGAACAGAGATTAAACAACACCAAAAGCTCTAGAAATCCTCCAAAATCTCCCAAAAGCTCCTTGCCTCTTTCTCTTCTTTGTTTTTCTCGAAAAGTGAGCCACCAGCGGCTGCTGTTCACTTTTATTTCGAGTATAAGGGTTTCCAAACCCAAAACCAGCGAAAAACGGACAACTCAAAACAACCCGAAATCGGATTTCGGACCAGTGTCGATCGACACTACCCTTGGTGCATGTCGATCGACACCAAAGAAAAATCACGATTCTTTGGTTTACGGATGTTACAAAGTTCAAGGTTTATAAAATACAAACCATAATGAAACTGACAACAAGAGACATAATGATATAAACCATAAGTTAACATAGACCAAAGCATGAAGTTTCAAACCATAATGATAAATAAAGATAAGCGGTTGAGTAAAGTAAAATTACCTCGAAATTGGATGAGCGACATTGCCAACAATGGTTTAGGTAAGAAGCAAAGCAAGAGCAAGAGCAAGATAGCTTTCTCCTGGAACGTGGCCAAGTCTATAGAAAGGAGAGATAATGTTACATATACATGTAAACATACTTTTACATGAACCCTAAGACCTTTAAACATAGATCAATCACATAACAGAATCATGAGGAGTTTCTAGAACTACTTACCTCCATTCATTGTAGTGGAGAGATTGGGATTGAATCTATTAGATAGGTGATTAGTTTTTTCTCCCCTTGCCTATGAAATTTAGGTGTTGTGACTACAATACAAGAAATATGCGTATTGATAGCACATTAAATACGCACATTAAATATGCGTATTTGAAATATGCGTATTGATAGCACGTTTCGGGATGTTAAACCTCTTGGAAGAAAACAAAATGAAAGGAAAAAAAGTGTTGCTTGCCTAAGATGTTAGTATAAGACTTGATGCTTTATAACATTTGTTTTGCTATGATGTATGACATATTTTGGTTACTTAATGAGTTAATTTTCTCAACCAAATTTCAAATATAATGTTTTTATACAAATATTATATGCTACAAAATAGGGTTCAAAAGTGCTATAACTTATAGCTTAAATAAAGAGTTATAAAACACTATATCATATCTTGAAAAATGAGCTACAGTACAATTAATCATAGCATTTTACCAATGCTATCACAAAAAACATATAATAGCATAATGTTAAAACGCTATCGTATGTGGTCACCCTATTATAGCTCCGACAGTCATAGCATTTATGAAAATGCTATTAAACACATATAATAGCATTTATCGTGAGCTAAAAATGTTCGTTTTTCTTGTAGTGAATACTACTCAAATCTATAGCAGTAGACATGCCAGTTTATTCTCTGTGAGCAGATAAACAATGTCACTGCAAAGTTTTTGTGGAATTCAAGTGAAGAAAAAAGGAGTACGCACTGGTTTTCATGAGACAGAATGTGTTTACCAAAAAAAGAGAGAGGTCTAGGCTTCAAAGATATTGAAAGCTTTAAATTGGCACTTCTTGGAAAACAAGCATGGAGAATGCTGCAAAAAAACATATTGCTTGATGGCAAGAGTATGAGAGGAAGATATTACAGTGATGGCAATATCTTGATGGCGAGGTTAAAGAAGAAGAATTCTTTTGCTTGAAAGTCAATACTTCTGGGGCAGAGGTTTAATGAACAAAGGTATGCGTTTTGTTATTGGAGATGGAACAATTATCAGTGCTTGGACAGATTCGTGGTTACCTACGCATCCACCAAGGGCTCCAACTCCAAGACCAATTAATGATTGATGTACAACATTTTTTGTTAAGGATTGGTTCAATTCAAATAAAACGAGTTGTGATGAAACAAAAATCCGAGGTTTCGTCATTGTATCTGATATCCCATTGATTATGTCTACACGTCTATGCTCTCATGCTTCCACAGATCTCCTCGGATGGCACTACAGTAAATCCAACATTTATTCTGTGAAATCAGCTTACTAGTTAGCAACTCATCTTCCGACTAATCAACAAGTGCAACCACCACCGGGTAATTGTTCTCTTAAAGTTGCTATTTGGAAACTAAAGACTGTCCCAAAACTTCATCATTTTTTTGTTTCTGGAGGATTGCATCTCGATCATTGCCAATAGGGGAAGTTTTAAAATGGAGACATATCACCAATGAATCTGTCTGCAAACGATGTTGTCAAAGTGACGAAACATACGATCATTTTACTATTTGAATGTTCGTATGCTCTACAAGTTTGGCGAGCTAGTGGAATTTCAAATACAGCTTTACAAGATCCTACGTTCAATGTAGAGGAGAAACTTGCGGTCTTTATCGAACACCAAACTTCTGGAACATCTGCAAAGGCTCAAAAGTTTGCATTATGGCTTTTATGAAGGCTTTGGAAAAGTAGAAATATTCTTGTGTTGGTGAGATATGCATACAACGATGCAAATGATGGCTAACTTCTCAGATTCTCATGCAAGATACTCAGGGAAGCTAGTGCTACTACAACACCAATATGTTCATGTTGTGGAGAGAACACCTGGTCAAGACCACCACAAGGATGGCTGAAGTGTAACTATGATGGTTCTTTAAACACCAACGAAGCGACGTCAAGAGCTGGATGGATCATTTGTGATGATCAAGGTGTTTACATAGGCTCTGGTCAGGCAGCGGACAATAAACCAACTTGCGCCTTAGAAGGTGAAATTCAGGCATTAATAATATCTATGCAAAATTGTTGGAGTCGAGGGTTAGGAAACTGATTTTCAAAGGCGACAACAAACTATAAGATTGAATGCTTGATTATTATTGAATAAGAGATTACACTATATATATACATGATTAGTGAAGAGCTTAGGGTTTATATAATAACAAATACACCCTTTACATATCTACACTCTATACGCCCCCTCAAGATGGAGGGAGGTTAATCACTCCAATCTTGGATGAAAGCTCAATAAAACGTGGATGCGGTAGTGCTTTGGTAAGTGCATCAGCTAACTGATCATCAGTGGACACATGAACCACTCGAAGAATGCCTGACTGAACCAGCTCGCCAATGAAGTGATAATCTAAGGCTAGATGCTTCATTCGGGAGTGGAAGACAGGATTTGCACATAAATATGTGGCACCGACATTGTTGCAGTAAATAACCGGAGCATGAGTCAGAGTAACACCAAGCTCAGTCAAGAGAGAACAAACCCATCGTATCTCTGATGCCGTGTTTGCCACAGCCCGATACTCTGATTCTGTAGAAGATCGTGAGACTCCTTTTTGTTTCCGAGAATCCCAGGCGATTGGAGTCTTGCCGAGATAGAGAATGTGAGCATTAGTGGGGACATAATCATCTGTATCACCAGCCCAATCAGCATCGGAAAAGTCATGGAGGTTGAGTGGTGTATTCGCTCGAAGGTAAATGCCATGAGACGCTGTACCAGCCAAAAAACGCAATACTCTCTTCGCATCTTGCCAATGTTATTTATTAGGAAAATGCATAAACTGGGAAAGATGATTCACGGCATAAGCTATATCAGGCCTAGTGAAGGTCAAATACTGTAAGCTGCCAGCAACCATTTGGTACTCAGCTGGCTGTTGAAGTTTCGGTGACCCATCATGCAGAGTGAGACGCGGCGTAGGAGCAAGAGAGGAGTAAGGACTGGTTTAGCAGCAACCATATTCGTATTGACAAGAAAATCCATGATATATTTCCGCTGCATAAAGTGAAGCCCTTGAGATGTTCGAGTACCTTCTATACCCAGAAAATATTGCAAATCTGTGGGATCTTTCAAAGAGAAGCGATCAGCCAATGCTTGTATGAAGTTAGCAATAAGTGTTGTGTTGCTCCCAGTGATGACAATATCGTCAACATAGACCATATTGTAGACAAGGTCCGTACCTCGAATGTATACAAAGACGGAGGTGTCGGCGACAGAATTGTGAAAGCCAAGCTGAAGTAGAAAGCTTCGCAACTCTTGATACCCGGCTCAGGGAGCCTGTTTGAGACCGTAAAGTGCCTTATGTAAACGACAAACATGATCTGGGCGATCCTTATCAACAAATCCAGCTGGTTGAGAGACATACACTTCCTCTATTAGTGTTCCGTGAAGAAATGCATTGTTGACATCTAACTGTTTGATGACCCAGCCAGAACTAACAGCCAATTGCAGTACAACGCGAATAGTGATCGACTTCACAACAGACTAAACGTCTCAGCGTAGTCGATGCCGTAATTCTGCGTGAAGCCACGAGCAACCCAACGAGCTTTATACTTGTCAAATGTTCCATCAGCCAAATATTTCAGAGTAAAAATCCACTTTGTATCAATCACATTTTGACCAGGTTTTAGCGGCACCAAGTCAAAAGTGTGATTTCGAATCTGAGCATTGATCTCATCTCCCATTGCAAATCACCAATTCTCATCGCGCAACGCCTGGTTCACGGTTGTGGGAATTTGTGGTTTGGTTTTGACGGCGGTAAAGGAAAATTTAGGTTTTGGTTTGGTGATATTATTTTTCTGGCGGGTTTTCATTGGATGGCGATTTAGTGGCGGGGGTTCATCGTCGTCAGAGGAAGAAGATGACTCAGGATTTGGTGAGATGGGCTGAGTATCTGGTTGTGGATTTGGCCTTGAATTGCTGTTTCTAGGTTCAGATGGGCCTGGGATAGAATATATGTTTGTTGGGTGAGATGGGCTTGGGTTTAAGTGAGTAGTGGCTTGTTGGTTGGATGTCGATGGGCCTGTAGAATTCCCTGCCATACCCAAATTCGAATTAGATAATACCTGAGTATCTGAAACACGAGTTTCCGACATTGGAATTGTACGATGAGGATCCGGGGGGCGCGTGAAGAGGAGCTGGTATGAGCGGCGATGCATGTACCGAAACAAGGGAATGGGAATGGGAAGGTGTGATTGAGGAGGAGGTTGATTCTGATGTCTGAATCGATGTTGGAGCTGCAGCAAAAGGAAACTCAGACTCAACAAAGCAAACATGTCGCGATGTGTAAATCCGCCCAGAAGATCTGTCCAGACACAGATATGCGCTTTGAGTAAGCGAGTATCCCAAGACCACGCACGCAGCCGACCAGTCATCCAATTTGTGATTCGTGTAGGGACGCAGCCAAGGAAAGCAAAGACTTCCGAACACCCGAAGCTTGAGGTAATTGTGTTTTTGGTTGAAGAGTTTTGTATATGACGACTCATGTTGGAGAAGAGGAGACGGCAACCGGTTAATGAGATAGATGGCAGCGCCAAAAGCATATGTCCAATATCCTTTGGGCATAGACGCCTGGTGAAGTAAGGTTAGGCTTGTCTCAACGATATGCCTGTGTTTCCTTTCGGCAACACCATTATGTTCTGGCGTCTGTGGCGGTGATGTCAAATGAGTAATGCCGTGAGATGTGAGGAATGAATCCAGTGCAATGAACTCACCACCATTGTCGGAGTATAGATTTTGAATCTTATGCTGGAACCGGTTTTCCACCAATGACTTGAAAGCAATGAACGTCTCACGTACATCGGTTTTGCGCTTGAGCGGATAGAGCCAAGAGTAACGAGTATAGTGATCAACCAATAGAAGATAGTACTTGAAGTCATCGACAGATACTATGGGTGACGACTAGATATCAGAATAAAGATATTGGAGGGGTCTTGTAGAAGCAATTGTGTTTGTATAAAAGGGTAGTTTTTGGCTTTTATTGATTACACAATGGGAACAAGAGGAAAGTTGATTGGAAACATCAGAAAAAGGCAAACCAAATTGCAAAACAATAGTTTTGAGAGTAGAGGGAGAAGGATGGCCAAGACGAGAGTGCCAATATTGTAGAGAGGTTTTTGGAGTTGGAGAAGCAAACATATATATGGTGTTCGTGGTTGACATCGGCCATTCATATAGCTCATCCTTAGTTTGGCCTTGGAGTAATCGGTCCCCCGTTTTCAGATCCTTCACCTGAAAATGGGCAGGAAAGAATTCCACAGACACTTGGTTAGCGTTACACAAGCAGTAAACAGAGATGAGGTTTTTGTATAGGTTGGGAACATATAATACATCATTAAGTGTTAAGAAATGAGATTTGGTGGGAAGAAAGGTTGAACCAGTGTGCGAGATGGGAAGGCGAGAGCCATCAGCAATGGTCACTTCTTCTCCACCATTATAGAGCTGATGAAGAGATAAGTTGTCCAGATCAGTAGTGAGGTGATGTGAGGCTCCACTATTAAGAAGCTAGTTGTTGGAGGATGACGATGCTGCCATGTTAGCTCTCGGCTGCCAAGGAGTGGGTGCACGAGGCTGCAGGTTAGAGGACGTACTATACTGCTGTAGTTGGGAGCAAGTACGGGCACTATAACCATGTATACCACAAATTTGGCATCTCCCATGATATCCACGGGGAGCATTTAAGTCCTAATTCTAGTAAGGTCGCGACTGATTCTGGTTGGAGCGTGGATGAAACTACTGTTGTTGTTGCCATGTTTGATTGTTTTGATTGTTGTATCGTGCTTGTCCTTGAAAGTTGTTTCTCGGTGGAGCTTTGAATGATGCCGCATTCGCAGAGATCGGAACAGAGGATGCAGGCAGCGAGGTCCTTTGGAGTTTGACTTCATGGTTCAGCAGCTTCTCGTGGACTTCAACGAGGGAAGGAGCAGTGTCACGACCTTCTATTTGATCAACTACAATTTTGTAGTCATCAGGCAGACCCTCGAGGATGTGTTCGACTTGATCTTCATGGTCCAAAGTAGGCATGGGCATAAAATTTGACCCGTCTGACCCGACCCAGAACCTACCCGAAAAAACCGGGTTCCGGTTAGTATCGGTTCCCCTCTAAATAACCTGTCGGTTAAATGTCTCTCGTGTCCGCGGTTCACGGGTCGGTTCTGGGTATTAACCGTCTACCCGTGGTTACCTGCAAGGAACCGATCATTACACAAAGTTTGGTTTGGGGATTTGGGGATTTGTGTTGTTTGATACAGGTTGGTTCTTATGGGATGATATACACTAAATTGATTTGGGGATTTGTGTTGTTTGATACCGGTTGGTTCTTATGGGATTGATATACACGAAATTGAAATACGCGAGTTTGAAGAGTTCTTCGGTGAGAGCTCAATCACTAGAACCCCAAAAGTATACAAGGAGTACAGAGATTTCATTATCAACAAGTACAGGGAAGACACTTCTCGGAAGCTTACCTTCACCAGCATCCGCAAGTTTCTCATCGGCTTTTCCGTATGTCCTCTAAGCCAGCCAAGACGCGTTTGTTCCTCTTCCCGTCTTTTTTCATTTCTGGCGGATTTGGCTCCGAAGATTCGACCACATCGGATCGGGAAACGATTAACCACATCCCTAGCCGACCTGAATCAGATAAATCCGTTTCAGCTCCTCTGAGTAATGCCGATTTCCTATTTGGATCAGAGAAAGCAGCTCTAATTTCATGATTATGTAAGTTGAAATGAAAAAAAACTCACATGCATGTAAGCTGTTCGATGATATGCCTGTGAGAGAGAGGAAGAAGGTGATGAAACTGGGCCACAAATGGTTCCAAATGGTTACAAACCGTTTTAAACGGGTAAAAACAGGTAAAAAAATCGTTTTATACCAAAATCCGACTCATACCCGAAATTTTGCGGATATTTCACTGTTATTTTTTCTTTAGAACCGTTAAACCTGGACCCGTGAGGAACCGACCCGGAACCGATCTGAAATTGTAGTGGTTCCTATTTGGATATATAATTCAAATATCCGTTAGACCCGGACCCGTCGGATCCGACCCGGAACCGACCCGAGTACCCATGATGCCCACCCCTAGTCCAAAGCTTTTCTAAGCAGTACCAGTTGATCAAATCGAGTTGTGAGGCCTTGAAAGTACTCATTGATCGTTTTGTACCTTTAGTCCATTGTTTGATTTGATGCTTCAGTTGTTTGAGATGACCGCGGCTCGGCTTTGCGTATGTAGACGAAAGAGTCATCCAGATCTCAGCGGATGTTTGTGTGGTGGGGAGAAGCGGTTGGATAGAGATGGAGATTGCGCGAAGGAGTGCACTGTAGATCAACTTATCTTGTCGTTTCCAGATTTGATAATCCGGATTTGGAGTCACGACACCAGCAGTGGTGACTGTAGAAGAAGGAATGATGACCGATCAGTCAACATAGCCAGTGAGTTCATAGCCATCGAGCAAGGCATGAACTTGGTGGCTCCACATCAGAAAGTTTGTAGTTGTGAGTTTTGTGACGTTGGTCATGTTAACATTAAGGAGTTTCTGTGATCCGGAGATGACAATAGCCTCGTTAGATGAAACCAGAGAGGTGGTCATTGAAAGACAAGAGATGAGAGTTGAACGTGAAGAAAAATGACGGCCAAAAGAAAAACTTTGTTTTTTAGGTATTTGGAGCGATATGCTCTGATACCATATAAGATTGAATGCTTGATTATTATTGAATAAGAGTATATATATACATGATTAGTGAGGAGTTTAGGGTTTATATAATGACAAATACACCTTTTACATATCTACACTCTAGACAAACGACTTGTGAATCTGGTCAACAAAAACACTTTGCAGTTTGGAATATTCAATTGGATTCGAGAGGTTTGGTATTGGAAAGTCGATCTGATGAAGTCTTTGAAGGTTCTCCTGAAGTTTGAGGTTTGTTTTGGTGGTATGTTTGTCTTAGTTTGGTTGTGTGCTTCGTTTGCGGTTAGACTTTTTTTGTGTGTTTCGTTCTCATCTTCGTTGCTTGTGAAGTTTAGATTGGTTAGTTTTTAAGTGTTTTTCATCTGGCTTCCCTCTTTTGGGCTTAATTTCCGGGGAAATTTTGTTTCCGCCTGCTTTGTAATCCGTTTTGTTTCAAATAAAATACTCAGATGACAAAAAAAAAAGATGAAGTCAAATTCGCATGGGTTCCAAGGGGGAACAACAAAGCAGCGCATATATGGATAAAGAAAAAATGTCAGCTTCAATTTTTTTAATTTTTCATTTCTATGTATTACATGGTGGTTTCTAAAGTTTAATTTTTTTTTAAAAAAAAAAAAAAAAAAAAAAAAAAAAAAAAAAAAAAACCAACAGCGTACTTGTTTTCCGGAAAATAATAGATGAGCCAGTTTGCGGGAATTCACAAGGCCTGGTCCTTGGGCTTTAAGGCTGGAATAATATCTGTATATAACCCTAATCCTGTGAAGTCGGATACTATTTTCCTCTAGGGTTTGGTTTCAGCGGCACGAACTAGGGTGGGCATAATGGGTACTCGGGTCGGTTTCGGGTCGGGTCCGACGGGTCCGGGTCTAACGGATATTTGAATTATTTATCCAAATAGGAACAGCTACAATTTCGGGTCGGTTCCGGGTCGGTTCCTCACGGGTCCGGGTCTAACTGTTCTAACGAAAAATAACCGTGAAATATTCGCAAAATTTCGGGTATCAGTCGGATTTGGGTATAAAACGGTTTTTATACCTGTTTTTACCCGTTTAAAACTGGTTGTAACCATTTGGAACCATTTGTGGGCCCAGTTTCATCACCTTCTTCCTCTCTCTCACAGGCATATCATCGAACAACTTACATGCATGTGAGTTTTTTTCATTTCAACTTACATAATTGTGAAATTAGAGCTGCTTTCTCCGATCCAGACAGGAAATCGGCATTACTCGGAGGAGCTGAAACGGATTTCTCTGATTCAGGTCGGCTAGGGATTGGGTTAATCGTTTCCCGATCCGATTTGGTCGAACCTTCGGAGCCAAATCCGCCGGAAATGGAAAAAGACGGGAAGAGGAACAAACACATCCTGGCTGGCTTAGAGGACATACAGAGAAGCCGATGAGAAACTTGTGGATGCTGGTGAAGGTAAGCTTCCGAGAAGTGTCTTCCATGTACTTGTTGATAATGAAATCTCTATACTCCTTGTATACTTTGGGGGTTCTAGTGATTGAGCTCTCACTGAAGAACTCCTCAAACTCGCGTATTTCAATTTTGTGTATATCAATCCCATAAGAACCAACCGGTATCAAACAACACAAATCCCCAAATCAATTTAGTGTATATCATTCCATAAGAAACAACCTGTATCAAACAACACAAATCCCCAACTCCCCAAATCCCCAAACCAAACTTTGTGTAATGATCGGTCCTTGCAGGTACCCACGAGTAGATGGTTAATACCCGGAACCGACCCGTGAACCGCGGATCTGGGAGACATTTAACCGACAGGTTATTTAGAGGGGAACCGATACTAACAGGAACCGGTTTTTTGGGGTTGGTTCGGGTCAGGTCTGACGGGTCGGATTTTATGCCGAGGCCTAGCACGAACGAACATCAATCACGAAGGTTAGGATATCGATTTTCATAGCGTTTTTTTTATATGAGTCTCGAATGTTTAGTGTCTGTTTCAATTGTGCTTGATTTGCTTATAATGTTGGCTGCGTAAGTAATTTATAATCGGGTCGTGTTTTTTTTTTTTTTTTTTTTTTTAGGTGTGTTGGGGGTTTTCGATATGAAGCGTATTGGGATAAATTAGAGGTTTGGATAAATATAAGTTAGAGATAACTATGTGTAGTTGGGATAAGTATGAGTTAGATATGTTGTTATCAAGTTGGTATGCCGACTTAAGCTTAAGCTTGTGTATATAAACAACTCTTGTACATTGAATAAGATCGACACATTCACATACTAAATTCACATGGTATCAGAGCAATAAGATTCTAGACCTAAGTTTTCTTCTTCCACAAGTTTCCATCTGCTTTGATCGTTTGGTCTATGTTTTTCATTGCTTATTGTTTTCGATCATGGCTGGTGATGGCGATGATCATGTTCCTCCGACGAGTGGTGTGTCGGTAAGTGGTGTGTCAAGTAGTGGTGTGGCGAGTTCCGGTGGTGCTCGACTGAAAGAAGTCACAACGAATGGTCTTCAGTGTTGATTAACGCGCAGCGTAACACAGGTTTTGTCAATGGTTTGTTGCCAAAACCAAGTATGGATAGTCATGATCTAGAGAATTGGTTAGTCGTTAACTCTTTGATCGTTGGATGGCTACGAACGTCTATCGAGCCTTGTGTCCGATCTACGGTGAAGTTTATCACCGATGCTCACAAGTTGTGGGATAATCTCAAAGAGAGAATTTCTGTTGGGAACAAGGTGTGTATACATCAGTTGATGTGTAAGTTGGAATTGTGTCGTCAAGAAGGACAAGCAGTGATCGACTACTATGTTTGGCTTGCCTAGATGTGGGAAGAGTTGCAGACCTATCGCCCTGCTCCGGCGTGTACGTGTGACGCAGTAGCGATGTATGAGAAGGAGAGAGAAGATGAACGTTTTCATCAGTTTGTCATGGGACTAGATGAATCAATCATTGAAGCAGATGTTCTGCATGATCACTTTTACGACTTCTTTTTGCACTTTTACTCGTTCTCTTGCTATTCTCGCTTCATCCTCAGGACCTCAGCCCAATCCCTAAAGAGCAAACCTTTCTGAGTTTTTTTTTTTTTTTTTTTTTTTTTTTTTTTTTTTTTTTTTTTTTTTNTTTGTTTGATAATTCAGGGGTAATCCCAAACCTATGGAAAGGCCCGGACTAATCCCCTGGGGGAGGTGCAGCCCACGGATAGACCCTCTCTCCGGATATTCAAATGGGCCGTAAGCAAGGACCCATATCCATGTGGCCAAATGGGATAAATCAAGCAAATCCGCGCTTGGGGGGAGTCGATCTCTAGCCTAGACCAACAGGGCAACTCCTCCACCAAGAGGGAGCCACTAGACCACCACCACTTGGTTACCTTTCTGAGTTTTGAATTGTCACATATGGTTTTTGCTGGGTTTTTGAGAGTCAATTACAGTTTCGGTTATTTATAAAACTCAAACCAGAGTAGTTACGGTTTCCGGTTTAAACAGTCCGGTCTGGTCTTTCAATCACATGTCCTGATTGCGTAGGTTAATTTTATATTTTTACTAGATTAGGTCCCCATATATTAATTTAATATTTTACAACTTCTGAAAAAAAAAACTTAATATTCGTGAAATTTAATAAAATAAGATTGAGATCTTGATTTTCCTATTTTTATTTGAATTAGATATGCGTTTTTCTTTTCATATTTTCATATCTGAACCTTCTTTTTTTCTTTACTGAATCGACAAAAAAAACTAATAATTTTTATCATTATTTTATGAAAAAATTAGGAAATTGTACTTTGAGAAATAGGACTATTATAAATATTTTTGAATTGTTTTATCAAATTAAAAAATTAGAAATTTGGAAATTGAACTATTGAAAATTAGAAATTTGGAAAATTCCAATTTTTCTTGTTTATTACACTAACGCATTTAATTATCTAAATTAACAATGACACAGTAATCAGGTGAGTTATAAAAAAATTATATATAGCACATATAACTTTATATATAAGATTAAAATCTTTTTAGCGTGATGGTGTAGTTATATCATATAAGAAGTCAACTGATTCACTTCCTTTTGAGACTAATTTCTTCTAGGGTTTGGATTCGAGGCAGGAACGAAAACATGAATCACGAGTTAATAATCGGGTCCTTTGTCGATATGAAGCGTTCAGGGATGGATCGTGGCAGTAGCAGCAACCGTATCGACCGCACAACTCGAAGCGCTTTTATCCGCAGGCTATTGTACGATCTGGTGGATGATCCTTCGACGGATTCGATAGTTTCGTGGAGCGAGAGCGGCAAGAGCTTCATCGTCTGGAACGAAGATGAGTTCGGCAGAGAGTTCCTTCCGAGTCGTGGCCTCGTTGAACGCTTGTCAGGCTTCAGGAAAGTTGACGAATCTGAGCAGTCCGAATTCACATGCGATGCTTTCGTGAGAGGTGAGCCGCCTGAGATTACACGGCCTGGGGTTACGATACCGCCGGCAATTCACGGAGCGATGGCGAGCTCGTTGGAGTACAACAAGAAAAAGCGTTCAGAGATGGATGGTAGCAGCAGCAGCAGTCATAGAGACGCACGCACTTGTCTCCCCAGAGAGGTGTACGAGTTTGCGTATTCTCAGGGTGACCTGGGAGAGCGTTCGGAGACTGACAGAGATGGTTCCTCAAGGCCATGCCCTAGTTTCCTCAGTCCAGAAGCCCCAACTCTCCGCAGAAAGTTGTATGAGATGGTGGATGATTCTTCGACGGATTCAGTTGTTTCGTGGAGCGAGAGCGGCAAGAGTTTCATCGTCTGGAATGAAGATGAGTTCTGCAGACGTGTTCTTCCGAGATGCTTGCCATTCACGGATATGGGATACTTCACACGCTGGCTTGAAAGCGTGGGGTTTACGTTTACGAAAGCTGATGCGCGATTGGAATTTGCAGAAGATTATTTCCTGAGAGGTCAACCTGAGCTTACACGGCCACTCACTTGTGAGGGGTTTCGGATTTTGCCAGAAACACGTCGAGTTTACGAGAAGATGATTGCTTACTGGAAGGCTAGGAATCAGGAAGCTGAAAAAATCTAGTGTTATTCTATGAGTATGACTGACTTTTATAAATAATCTCCCTCCCTTCACTTGGAGTTGCTTTCGCTGATGGCTCTGTTTCAGCTTTATTTTCTTCTTTGCATCTAAATCCCAAACTTTATGTTTGTTCCATTGAGTTTGCTTTCGTTATTTTCTTTTACTTGGAGTTTGCTTTCGTTGTTTTCTTTTGTATTCATCAGTCATCAACCCCAATCTAGGTTGGGAAAACAAACGTGATTTACGCAGAGAAAGAGAAAATGAATAAAAAGTGAGATCAAACTAGGCCAAAACAAGTTGGTGTGTTTGGTATTGTGCACACATCACTACCAAGTACAGACTCATCATTTGCATTAGGTACATGTTGTCTTTAAGAAAGGTAACTGCTCTGGTAATAGGGAAGAAACATCATTTGTATTATCATAGGTTTCTGATAAGAATGATCAAAAAAACATTTGTGAAAAGCGTACAACACTGTTATGGTTTTATAAAATTTATTCAGAGGCGGCCCCAATTAGCCAAAAAAAAAAAAGACAACAAAGTACACACAAAATGGTAAAACTGGAAAGTCACTCCTTCAACTGAGGATCGCTGGTGGCAGCAGCTGGAATCTCTCTTTTCGACTCTGAAAGCAACCCTTCAAGGGTTTTGTAGAACTCTGCAGGAAGAGGACCGGGTCGGTGCTGGGGAACGTGCTTCGGAATCGGCGCATCGTTCTCAATTACTTCACATTCGTAGTCATCTGGAACACCCCAAGGGTCCCATTCTGCAATATCCAAAAACAATAAAGTTTCAAAAGTGTTGTAAAATGGGCATTAGCATATTACAGCCAAACAATGTGACATGGCAAAATCAACTTTTCATAAACGAAGATGCATTTCATAAGAAGAAGAAATAAGATCCAAGGAAGCTCACTCAAAAGGATCATGAAATTGAAAAAAAGAGTATTAACACTAATGTACATATATAACTATAACTGCAAAGCAAGAACATTTTGCAACCTAACGATTCACAAAGCCTCATGCTTCAAATTCTCTTTTCTTTTTTTTTTTTCCAGGCTCAATTCTTGGAAACGAATCAATCTTATAGCCCAAATCGTTCCCTAACTATAATCCCAAATCTCATTTCTACATAGTGATTCAATCTCAAATCCCGAATACAATGGCAATTGGATCGGATGATATAACAAAAGCGAAAGAGAGAAGACGGACCGATCATTTTGGCAATGAGAGTGAGCTCATCTTCAGCCTCTTCGATGAGCTCCTCGACCTGACCGCAACCAAGACGCTTCTCGATCACCTCCCAGTCTTCTTCTTCCTGGCACACATTGAGACGGTGGCGCGTGAACGATTCCACAGATTTCCTGTATCCTTCGTCCTCCGGCACGGATTGGATCTCCTTTAGGGTTTTGCTGTAGAGATCGATCAGCACCGCCCTCGCGTTCGGGACAACGTCGAGCCCGACGATCCCCGTCGTCTGCTTCGCTTTAGCCAATAATGGCCGTCCGATTGCCCGCAGGAACATCTCAACCGCTGGATCGTTCTCTCTTTAACTCCGGCGAAATCTCAGATGATTTGTTGTTGTTACAGTGTCAACTCCCACATTTTTCAGATGGAGAAGAAACGAAGGAGCGAGTTAGAGTCGAAATATGGGCCGAATAATTGAGATAAATGGGCCTATTATGGGCCTTTTTAGCTTTTAAGTGTTCTTGTTGTATAACGTTATGTCTTGTCTTTTCTTTTGTTACGACATATTAATTATTAATAAATAATTATCGTTTTTTTTTACTTCTAATTAATTCGGATTTATATTGTTTATGGTATAATTATTTCCTACGTTGGGTGTCTTTTTCTTTCCTCTCCCTCGTAACAGATCGAGATACCATTATTCATGTTTTTTTTTTTACTTCTAATTAATTCGGATTTATAATGTTTAAGGTATAATTATTTCCTACGTTGGGTGTCTTTTTCTTTCCTCAATTTTTTTTTTTTCATTTTTATGGTGCATTAAATGCTTGTTCACTAAAGTAATAAGAAAACCACTTTTAAAACACTACTCTTAATAAGATAAGGGGGTAACAACTTGCATGCCCATCTTTCGTCATGAGAATCTGGACCGACCATAGCATATGATCTTTATATATATATACGCATTGTAAAATTAAATCGTAATATCTATATCGTCATAGCTTTATTTTAATCATAGCAATAACGACCCTACTTTAATTAATTCCAGAGATGTTTCCGACGTTTAATTGCATAATTTTTTTCATTTTTCTAATACGGAAACAAAAAAACCCGAATAATATATGTTTGACCGACGCTTCGAATTACGACAAAATATAGTAGTAGTATTAAAACAAAACTTTATAATAAAAAATGGTTGACCATTTAATAGAAAGCCAAAGGCACACACACAAGTGGGGACTGAAGACGCCAGATTTAGGGTCTTGTCTCGTGAGATTAAAAGCCACCGAAAACCGGAGTCGTAGTTTCCCGGTCTGAACCGAACTAACTCTCTAGCTAAGCTAGCTTTCCCACATGATTATTTTTTTCAATTATTACACTAAGCTAATATTTTAACTATCTCGACATTAAATGCAAGCAGATAATACAATTTTTTTGGCATGGTTGTCGCTGCCAATATCTTTTTAACTAGGCCCTGATATTAAATTAGGTTAATTATCTATTCAAGATAAATTACTTTAACTTTTTTTTTCTTCTTTTTTTTGTCAAGAAACTTCAAAATTTTCTTCTTCTTTTTTGTTTGTTTCGGCATATGTTTACCTCCGTTTTCTTTGTCAGCCTATATTTTAATTTAACCACAACTAAATTAAATTTGACGAAAACAAAATTTGCTGCAGTATTTATTGGTTTAAATGTTAAATTCTAAAATATGATATATACTAATACTACTAGTATAGGGGAAATAAACATATGAATAAAAAAAAAAATACTGATTTTACATTTGGAGCTAAGAAAAATATTAAGATTTGGTACTATGTCAATTTTAATCGACACGTATTATTATTTTGAGACTAATTTCTACTTTTAGTGTCAGTCTAAACAAAGAACAAATGTAGACTAGTCTTTTGTCTTATCTCTCTCTTTCTCTATATGTATTTTTAATAACACAATAAATGTCAAGTTTTAACAAAAAATAATAATTAAAAAATATTATATATTATACTCGTCTTTCATCATTCACCACCGTCACCGGCGGATCCGGCGGACCAAGAGGGAAAGTTTCCAGCGAAGAACAAATCATCTCGATCTCTCACCGCGAAATTCGGTATCAAAAGATCATCCACGTCATCATCTTCATCATCTTCCTCTTCTTCTTCTTCTAAGACTTCATCTAGCTCGTCCTCTTCCATGTTGACTTCTTCATCTCCGTTTGTTCCTTGAACGTCGTCGTTTTCCTTCAACGGCGTCGTCGGAGAGAGATGAATCTCTTCTTTTACCGTATCCGATCGAGAAACGGTTTGACCAGATGATTGGTCGGGTTTTGGAACCGGGTTAACGGGTTGAGATTTGTTACGAGTGCTACCGGCGAGAGAGTTCCGGTGAGTAGGACGAGGGTGAGTGTGTTCTCCGGTGTACGTGACGATGAAGATATTGGGATCTAAGTTGCTTCGTTCGACTTGTTTTCTTGCTAAACATCCTTTTGAGCTACTACATCGGTAGTAATTCCTGTTTTTTTTATGCAAATAAAAATCGGAAACAATTGGCACATTTTCTCAAGAACAAAAAAAATATATTTCTTTCTCTATCAAATTTTTGAGTGAAGGAGGAAAAAAAAAGGAAAAAGATTGGTGGACCTTGGATAAGGAGAGCCTTTGATGGGTTTTTGACCATATTTACGCCATGCCCACATATCAGAAGAGAGATTCTCTTGAGTTACATGACATATGGTTCTCTTTTGCTGATTCTTTCTGTTTAATTAGAGCAAATTAAAGATAATTAAAAGAAAGAAAAAAAACTTTGAAATCAAGACATGAGGTTTAGTTTTGACGAATCAACAACCTTTTTCTAGATCGAAGAGGAGTTTGAGATTGTTGTTGAAGTAGCTGGTCGCGTTGACCTCGGAAAACAAAGACAGAAGAAGAAGAAGAAATGGTTGTGGAAGGTGGGAAAACCCTAACACCAAGAGGAGGTTTATGATCTTGTTGTGATTGGAGGAGTCCTTGTTCTTGTTTCATTAGAACACTAGGAGCTGATGAAACAACGGGAAGAGAAGACCAAGTAGTAGTAACGGGTAAAAAAGGTTTGCAAGAATCTTGTAGCTCGTTGCAAGAAGAAGACTCTGTGTATCTGTCTCCATGGATGTGTGTGAACAGAGGAGGAGGAGGAGGATCTTGTTGTTTACAGATTCCTCCGTTATCTTCACCATCACAACAGTTGGTGTTTATAGTCGCCGTGGAAACAGAAGAGCTGCAGCTTCTGACGACAGCGAAGAGATCCCAATCTTCAGACATGTTGGATGATCTTGAATTCGCGTGGTTTTGTTTTTTGGGGATTTAAGGAAAGCTCTCTTTGCTTTTTGATTCTGTTGGTGAGGAGAGAGAAGAGAGAGAGAGAGAAGGAGACAAACTATGGCGTAAAGGACGGCGCTGACTTTTTCTTTGTCGAAAGAGAGAGAGAGAGAGAGGGTATGGAGAGATTGTGCAGTGTCCTAGAGGAATCGATGGGTGGGAAGAGAGGCACTTGACTTGCTATTGTTTCCAATTATTTATACATTTGACAAAAAGAAAAAGAAAAAATAACTTTTGATGGCCTTTTCTTTTTATATTTTACATATTTATACACTCACACTCACATTTTAATGTTTCTTATGTGTGTTTGAAGACGAAGTTTTTATGTTTTTGTGTTAAGAAATGATGTATTTCTTCTTTTAATCATTCACTTATTTGCCACCATCGTCTTTTTGTGTGATTTTTATTTGTCATATTTTGGTTTCTTCATGTAAAAAGTTTTGATAATAATGTTTATCAATTTATTTTAAGAAAAAAATGTTTTTCAATTATGATATTAATTCAATAATTTTTCCCATTAGTAATAAAAAAATGTTAGATGATTTCTTCATATTTCATAAATGAAAAGATCCTGAAACATGACGGAATTCCGGTCGATAAGATTTTGTAACGTGTACTATAAAATTAAGTGCCAATTATTGAAAAAAGTACTCAAAACCCGACATATCCGATTACAAAGATTTAGCCGGTTTTTATGGATAGGAGACACATTTATGATAATGTTTTGTTTAAATATGCTTAGTTTTGTAAACTAGCCAACTCATGCTGAATCACATAAATTATATTCCTTATAATTCATAAAATGTTTGATAGTCTCATTTAACAAAAAATATTTAAAGGAAATTTTTGGCATCAAAATGGATATTAGTAAGATATCTATAAAATAAAAATGAATGGTGTTTCTTGAAAGCATTATCAAGATAGTGGATTTTTTAAAAAGATAGATCAACTAGAAAATGTGGTGTAAGTTCTGTTTTGAAGAAAATTGTTTTGAAGAAAATTTTAAATGCTCGCATACTACAACATTTTATTATGCAAAATTGATAGACAGCAGTGATGGTCTTGGAAATCATTCGGATTTGTAGAGAGGTCTTAGGGAACTAAAATCAACTATTTGCATATCGAATGAAAGTGGAATGAGATTAACTTGTATGAGGAAGAAAAAGTAAAGCTTTATTTTTGCTAGGGAATGGCTACAAGACCGGGCTATAAAAAATGGAAGTGGTTCATATGTTTTATAATTTTTGTAACTATGCAATGTATAAGCGAATAGTTGGTTTGTTATGTGAATATAAGAAAATATGTCCTATATCTATGTCAATACTGAGGTATACACAACACAAGAAGAAATATTCTATTTTTTAAAACATAAGCAATATCGAATTTTTTTGTTAAAAAAGAAATACCGATTTTAAATCATCTTCGCAAAAGAATCTTATCACTGATTTAGAGAAATGATTAAAAAAATTCCATTAAATCTTAGAAAAAAAGGTAGAAAGTAGAAACGCACGAATACTTCTTCACACGTCTCAGTTCATTTGGCAAGCAAACAAAAGCAAAGGAAAGGCGTAAAGAAAACTGTAAATTTGTGTACTAAAAATGAAAATGGTAATGGTACGAATAATATTCGAACAAAACAAAGCACTCGCTTCACTTGTCACTCTCTCTCCTTTATTTCCCTTTTTTAATTTATTTATTTGGTATCTCACACATACCACAGAGTTCTCGTAATTTCGTAGTGGAATTTAGATACAGATTTTTGCTCTCTCTCTACATCTTATCTCACAAAAGCTGCTTTTTCTTTGACTTTGTAAACCAAGTCAAAAGTAGGGACCACCTTGTTTTGGCGTACAGTAGCAGAAACCGCGCATAGTCTCTTCTCTGCGATGAAACGCTCACAGCATACTTTTGATTCGTCTATAAATGGGCAATGATTCTCTGCTTCCGTATTTATGTGCTTCCTTTTTCTGAATCGTCCGTTGTTTTCACGCGCGTCTGGGCCGTGCGATTTACGCCTCCCGCTTCGTGTAAACATGTTTTTCTTTTTTGCTTAATCATTCATTCATATATACACGAAAGAACAACGAGGATTTTTGTACATTCGTTTCATAAGCAAATAAATATTGAAACTCACTTTCTTTTGTGCACAGTGAATCAATTTTCTTATTTATTTTTTTTTTTTTTTTTTTCAGACTTTGAAAATTNCCCAACATTTTGATTGTATTTAATTAAGACTCATAGACAACTTCCATTGATTGGTGTTGGAACTTATATGAGCTAGATATTAAAAGAATTACGTCAAATACAATTTAACAGCTGATTTCGAAATTTTAAATTTATTTTCGGTATAATTTATGTATGGTCATGTACAAATTTGGTTTAATAAACCAAGTTGTCTCGGATCATATACCGAGTAAGCCTTTCAACATCCTCATCGTTTTGTTAT